>WSFP011565724.1:0-10902 GCA_009831015.1 Picea engelmannii
TGATGGAAACATCTCACACATAGGTAACCACTAAGTAGATCACACAAATTAATTTTTTGTATTGAATTATAAAGTACTATTTTATATTGACTTGAAAAATGATTCTTTGGAGTTAGTTTGTAGTTGGACCATTGACCATTCTTATTTATCCTATTTTGATTCAATCATTGGGATTTTTCCTCGTCCAATTCCTAATTCATTTGTCCATGCCAATATTGGTAGTAGGTACTTCAGTCCCTATCAACATGCCCTACTCATAGGTATTTTACAAGTGCTTAAATTTTTTAAGATACATGTGTATGTTGATAATTTTATCATTAAATCATCCATCTAACTAGTTCAAAAACTGGTGATTGTAGCCATTGGAAAGGGTCTTCCATGCCCATGTTGCACCACATATTTAGACTCCTAATGTACCAAGATTTTTTAGTGCACTTGCACACAATGTTGTTTTTTACCCTTAACCTATCACTATACCCACCATTAGTTTGAGTGAGGCCACTATGGTACAATCTATTATTGGTGCACCTACTATGGGATCATCTTCCAACAATGAATCTACTTTAGTCACATCCATAGTTTTTGCTAAAATTTACAAGATGCACATGTGTATGTTATTCATATTGGATCATTAAATAACGTATCTATAAACTAGTTCAACACTTGGTGGTTGTAGTCATTGGCTAGAGTACCTGGCCTATATAGTACACTTGCACATGGTGGTGGTGTTTCGCCTTCACCTGCCACTATACCCACTATAGTCACATCCACTATTGTTGCCTCCAAGTATAAGGTTAGGGGATATCAAATAGAAAGGTTAGGGTTTATTAAGGTTATAGGCCAGGTGTCCCCGAGGTGTAGGACAGTCGGTGATGGAGTGTGTTGTTAAGCCACTCCGTGATGTTAAAGTCACCGGTTCGAAACCTGCGGGGACAAAAAATCCAACCATGTTAAGGGTTGGTGTGGCTCAGGCCGGGTGCGATCCCCGGGTGATTTTGACGGCTTAGATGCCCCTGAGTCGCGGTTTCTCAAGCCACAGGTTAATCGCAGGTCCTGCACAAATTAACAAACAAAAAAAAAGGTTATAGGCCAGGTGTTAGCAATTATAGATTAGTATAAGTGATATGAGTTAGGAATTATATATATATATATATATATATATATATATATATATAATATAATACGAAAAACCAAATACTAAAAAACAAAACAATATAATTATAACATAAAAAAACAAACTAAAAAAAACAAAACATGATATAAAACAACAAAACAAGAACCCCACACGTACTCATTCCATAGAAGAAAGGTATTAAAATGAGGAGGTTGAGAGACAAGGCAAACCCAATGACATCGAACCCCATGCGTACTCATTCCATAGAGGAAAGGTATTACAACCATGCCATTTGATAGAGGAGGCCGAGAGATAGGGCAAACCCCACAACAACGACGTCTAGAGACAGAGAAGACCCAACAACTCCCCACAACTATAGAGGAGGCTCTATCCAACCACTAGCCCACAACTACCACATCGTGGAGTGGAGACATTCGAGCTTTGAACATGCCGCCAAAAATGGTAGTTTCTTTCTATCATTTTCATGCCTTTTTAACCTCTTAGAAGGGTTTTTAGCCTCTTATAAGGGTTTTTAAAAGATCCATCTATGACTTTCCCTTCCTTTATGTATCCTGATTGAATTTTACCTTGCATTTTTCATATGTAATTGCACAACGAAAACTAGGTATTGATTGAGTGGTACCCTAACATGTCTCCCCTTAGTGATTTATGGGATTCCTCAATTTTTTCCTACAAGCCATGACCGAAATAAATCTTGGTTCCATCGCTCGACCACTCCTGTATCTTGATCCTTTAGTTCCTTGGATCTTGGAACTCTTGCAGGGATTCCAAAAAATTTCCTCAAACTTACACTTCAACCATTCAAACAAGCCAAGAAAAAATCCTGAGCAATCAAACAAGCCAAGAGCATGTCATTAATTCAATGTTGAGTTTGAGAAGTTCTACCATTTTCCATTGATTAACAATAGGCTTGGTGTTATTATTTGTAGATAGGGAAGGTTTCCATATTTGATAGAATGTAAGTTCTTAGTTAGACATTGCTTAGTAACGTATTTACATGAGATAGGGTACCATTTGAAAAATCTACATGACTCCTTAGGATGCGATGCATTCACTATTAAAAAATTCGTAGAGTTTGTTTTTTGCCGAGACATTGGGCATGTGAATGAATTGATCATTTACTAATTAAATCATTTTTTAATTCATTTGACTCCTATTCCAAGGTCACAAAGGTCCTTACAGGTGTGCTAAATCACCTTTATTTTGATTTTGAGTTAGCAAAAGTCAGGGCTAAAATGTAACTTAATGCTTATTAGGTACCCACATTCTCATTGCAATTTGGAAATACTTGCAACATCAAAATATATCACAAATAGAACTACTAGCCATTTGAAAACATAAATATATCTCTAGGCTAATGATGAACCATTCGAGTGCTTTTCTTTCGAGAAAATTTGGAAATAACTTCAAAACTACAACATCTTCAATCATGAACTCTACATGAGCTAATGCAAAGAAATCAACATGTGTCATAGGGTCTTGAACCTTGGCCTACTATAGTTGGGTAAATGACAAAAGTGAAATAACTAAGGCACCATGACCATGTGAGGTGCTAATATTCCAAAGATCATCTGTATGTCATCCAAGAGTTAGCAAAGGGGCATGGTATCAACATAAGGATTTTGCACATTCTCAAACTAAAGGGTCTACGCATTTGGTCAATTGAATAATATGTTTCCCCTTGAGAGGAAGGTAAGGCATCTGTAAGATAAGTAACCAAAGGAAAAGCTTGTTGAGGATACAATGATCTCCACTTTGAGAGATTTAGATTTTAGATCCCATACCAATTCGTTATACTTGGGTTTGTTTGATTAGACAATTCTAGAAAGGCTCAATAGTCCTTACAAAGAGAAAATTTGGATTCCAATGGAAAAGATGCATACACAGGGAAATGAAGATATAGAGATCACCATTGAGGATTGCCTACTAACACAATATTAAGACATGAAACTCCAAAGGCAATGGTTGACATGTCAAGGGAGAAGGTGAGAACTAGGGCAAATGAAACCTTGAGAGAATTGGAATTTATATCCTAGACCAATTCCTTAAACGTGGGGTTGTTCAATTAGATGATTCGAAAAATTCCAAATAGTCCTTACAAAAGGAAAAAATTGGATTCCAATGGAAAAGATGTCTACACATAGGGCAATGAATATATAGAGATCATCATATTAGGATTGCCTATTAACACCAAATTAAGACTTGAAGCTTCAAAGACAAAGGTTGATATGTCAAGAGAGATGGGTATAACTAGGGAAATATATAGTCAAAGTTGAAGGATTGTCCCTAAGAAGAGGGACCTTAGGTAGGCATGGTGGAGTCCCAAATGATCTTTACATTGGTTGTTGATGCCTTTGCAAGGTTGGGTTCCATAATGACACTAGTTAGAAAATTCCAATCCTATTTAAGGCCATGTGGTCCATTTCATGGAGTAATGAGAAATAAAAGAAGTAGAAACCACTATAATAATGGATGGAATACTAGAGACAAGTTTCCATGTTTGGCTAGATGATCTAGAGAATGAAGCTTCCAAATTTGAAGACGTGGTTAAAGCCTTTTCTACCAATGTAGTCAAATCCTAGAGTAGAAAGAATGAAGAACAAAATTAAATGGCTCCTTGATGTGTTCACCAACATTGTCATAGTGTTATTATATGTAGATGGGGAAGGCTTCCATATTTTATAGAATGTAAGTTCTTAGCTAGATATTTCTCAATAAGATCGAGAGACGATCAAATTGACCTTCTCGCACCACCAATGACTTACACTTGCATTTAAATCAAGGACATCCTCTGCAACTAGGAAATGATCCAACGTTTTTGGAATACCATCCCTACCTCTTCTTGAGTATCTATGGGATGGGACCAACTTGATAGGCTCCAAATCTACCAATTTCACAACATCAAAAAATGTAGAAAATAATATGCAAAGGAATATTGTCTAGTTGTTTCTCCCCATACTTCTTGAGG
Organism: Picea engelmannii; assembly: GCA_009831015.1. NCBI lineage: Eukaryota > Viridiplantae > Streptophyta > Pinopsida > Pinales > Pinaceae > Picea > Picea engelmannii. The sequence goes on from WSFP011565724.1 coordinate 4,104, forward strand.
AATGGCTGTAAAATTTAGGTCATCCCCAAGTATTACATTTTCACCACTAAAAATACCTTGACCTTTAAGATTCATTTGAAAAGGCATCCTCTTCCTTTTTTAGCTTCAAAGGAACTTGCCACCATTTTCCATTGATTAACAATAGCCTTGACATTTATATTAATTAATTGAATTGAGTCTTTTATCCAATTGACGACTAAATTGGAGTCTTCAAAGATTTGGATTTTCTTAACATTTTATTCAGAGCATATTTCAAGAGAAATCTTAAGACCATAAATTTAGCATAATTATTGGTTCCTACTACTAATCCTTCCATGGAACCATAAAAAAAAAAACCATGCTTGGGTTTTATCTAAATAGATGTTTTCTATCTATGGTCTATGTTTTCTAATTATGGTCTATGTCAATCCATGAAGCATGAACTCACTTGTACTATTTTATTCTTAAGATTACAAAAAAATGAGCAATTTGAGAATTTTATTGTAACAACAACAGTCACTTGTACTATTATGTTCTTGTGATTTCCTAACTATGTTTCATCACAACCCTTATGACACTTGCTAACTGTTTCTCTCATTTGATGGAGTGTTATAGAACGTACAACCAAACAAGTATTTGTCAGATCTATCTTTGTCGAGTGAGGGAATTCCAGGTAGAATAGAGGAAAGTGAGAAGAATGGGCAGAGATCAACTAGAGGTGAGAAGATCAGAAGAAAACTCCATAGACGCACCACATATGGAACCCTCTTCAGGGTGTCCTCCTTTTTTCTCTCATTACACAATGTCCATATAATAGTTTTTCCACCCTTGGAGACACAACATCATTGCATGATTCTCTTTATCTTTTGACAACAACACACTTTGTAGGCTTATGCACCAATAAACCTTCACTCGAGTCTATAGACTCATCAGATGCAAATTTCACCATATCTCTATCAATATCATCAATTCTAAGTTATCCACCTCATCTCTCCATCGGGGGATGACACATGGTTTTCTACAACATTTGATATCTCTCCTTAAATATATATCATACATATTTCAACAAAAAAGTGTGTCAATGAACTCATGCTCTTGAAATTCACCCATATAAAAAATCATTAGTACAAAATCCTACAACTAGCCACCACTCAACATCAAGGGAGATTAATACCAGGTGTGACCAGATTAAAGATACATTATTATATTAACACAACATTATTCTAGTGGCCCCCTTTATTTGTACTCATACCACCAATTCAATATGAATCATCATAGAGTTTCTTACACTAGATCAGACATCACAAGGAACACTCATTTGGATCCTATAAATCTTTAGTGTTGTTTAGTTAATCATGATACCAACCACACCAATACAATACCTACTCTGCACATCTTTGGTTCACGTGCTCTAATTGTTTTCGTCCTAGAGTCTCTACTAATTTTCATATGTTTACACACCACTTTGGCCTTTTCTCTCTACATGCACAATCTCATTGTTTCAACAAAACATGTAAACATTGTTCTAGTAATGACAACTACAAACTATTACCAAGGGGTAGCTCCAAACAACCACAGTCAAAACAACCACTCAATATCCCAAATTAGCACAATCTTCTAGGAATATACACCTCTTTTTGTTGTAGTGAAAATGAATGTATGCCTAGAATTGATTGTGAATATTGTGGGTGCTCAACATTTGGTATTTAATGGGAAATGAAATTTCATGCCTAGGTAGTATAAATTACTTGTCCATCTTATTACACTTTCAAATTATTTGTTGGTGTATATTTATTGATTCCCATAAATGGTTTGAAGGGTTGCATGCATACCCAACAATATTGTTATGTGCATCAATGCTCTGAATTAGTGGTGAATGTGCAAGGTTTTGGCTTATATTAGTGTAATAAACACGTTGTCCACAAATTTTCCAACATGCCTAATGAGTTACATACATGAACTATATGATGTTGGCATACATGCCATTCATATATTTAGGTCATAATGCATGCTTGAATATTTGAAAACTGTAGATTTGGTTTATGATGACTACAACAAAGTATATTCATGCATCAAATTTATGATTTATGTGCATAATCCTGGAAGGATGAAGTACTCTCATCCACCACTCCTTTACTATATACATAGGAATGCTCATAGAGTAAGCTACAATATTTTATAAAAATTGTTAATTGAAAAATCCCACAAATTTCTCACTCTTCGTATGTCCTTGCCCAACCTTTGAAAACACCAATTTAGCCATGGAAAACTATGTCGACAACTCATTGCTCCTAATCAATTTTGTGGTTTTTTGGACATGAAATCATGGTATGGGTTATTTCCTTTGATTCAACGATGGGTAGCTTGGTTTATGGACATGATAGGTTGTGTTCACTTAAAAAATCATGGCAGAACTATGCTCTCTATAGCATTGGTTGCATGCCATGATGAGGTTATTATGTTTGCATGCATGGAATACTTTGTCAAAGATTTAGGTTGCCCATAATTTGAAGCCTTGAATAATAGTTTGTATGGCATACATGAACTATATGATGTTGGCATACATGCCATTCATATATTTAGGCCATAATGATTGCTTGAATATTTGAAAAGTGTATATTTGGTTTATGATGATTGCAACAGAGGATGTGCATAATATTGGAAGGTTGAAGTAATCTCATCCACCACTCCTTTACTATATACATAGGCATGCTCATAGAGTAAGCTACAACCTTTTATAAAAATGGTTAAGTGAAAAATCCCACATATTTCTCGCTCTTCATATGTCCTTGCCCAACCTTTGCAAACACCAATTTATCCATGGAAAGCTATGTTGGCAGCTCATTGATCTTAATCAATTTTATGGTTTTTTGGGCATGAAGGCATGGTATGGGTTATTGACTTTGATTCAACTATGAGTAGCTTAGTTTATGGACATGATATGTTGTGTTTCACTTAAAAAATCATGGCAAAACTATGCTCTCGATAGCATTGGTTGCATTCCATGATGAGGTTATTATGTATGCATGCATGGGATACTTTGTCAAAGATTTAGGTTACCCATAATTTGAAGCCTTGAATAACAATTTGCATGCCTTGGTGAATGGAGGAAATATGTAATTTAGAGTTCAAACCTATGCATGTTTGTTTGTTTGTTTGTTTTTTTTTTTTTTTTTTTGTTATTCTTATATGGTTGGATAGTGTTCTCGAATGTGAAATAGACTTGAAGGAGGTAGTGATTGCCTACTGGTTATTGAGACCCTTACATACATTTTTACTCTTTGATTTGCAAATGAATGTGTGCCTAGAATTGATTGTGAATATTGTGGGTGCTCAACATTTGGTATTTAATGGAAAATGAACATTTCATGCCTAGGTAGTATAAATTACTTGTCCATCCTATTACACTATCAGATTCTTTGTTGGTGTATATTTATTGATTCCCATAAATGGTTTGAAGGGTTACATGCATACCCAACATTGTTTTCTTGGAGTCAATTTTTTGTTTTTCTAGTTGTGCTTGAACCTTATATGTTATGTATGCATGTACCTTCTTGATTTCATTTACCAGTAATTCTTTCTTTTCTACTTGTTATGCATGATTGGGTATGGGGAATTGAGAGTGATGTGAGGGGGGGAGAGACCAAACTAGCTTCCACCTTCATGTGGTTGGTCCTGTTTAGTAGAGAATAAATTATTCTTGAAACCAAGAGGAGATCATTCATGAGGTATTCCCCTTTAGTATTTCTAGAGCATCATACATCTTTAATTATTATTCAGTCATATACCATTTAATTATCTTTGTCAAATACAAGCTCATTGATGTTTAGTTATTATTCAGTCATTTAACCTATTGTTTTATTTGACAAATTTAGGTCTGAAGGGTGGTCAATCCACAATGCACAACATATTTTTGACAAGGTTTTTGTAGCCCATGTTTTTTTATTCTTGCCTTGGTTGTTTTTTATGTGTCTAGGAGCATGCAAAAAGCAACCAAGGCAAGAGTAGAAAACATGGGCAACACATGGAACAACATGAACATGCTTTTTGGGAAATTGGCTCTATTTCATATTCTATGATGGAGGACCAGGTATACTATGTTTGTTGCAACTGTCATTTCTAGTCTTTTATATCCACATAATCTTGTCAACATTCCTTCACTCACCACAAGTGTCAAACATGCATTCATGTGGTGTATATGCATTCTATCAAATGCTAATATTGTTTTAAAATATTAAAGTGTGTACAAACATGACTTTAATGTGTTTTTGTGAGTGTGTGCTTGTACAATGCATTATGATCAATTAACTATTTTTGCAGTTATTGAGACTCTATAGAAAGTCTATTGGCATCAATATCATATCCATACATACAAAAAAACTTTGGTAAGAATTGTTAGCTTTGCTTTATATCTCCTTTTTCAAATTTACAAAAAATGATATCATTATCAATGCAAGTTAGCATTTAAGGCCAATGCTAATTTGTTTAGAAGAATAATCTCTCTTAGATTTTACATGTATTTTTTCAACATAATTGAGATTTATTTATTTCGAAGTAGAATACGTATATGCTTTGCTTACCATGTAAAACTATGATAAAAATATATATATTGTTTTTGTGATGCTCACATAAAACATTATTAATATTGCATTGATCGCATGTTATCTTGCCCCAACTAGTTTGAGAAAAGTAAATGGAAGATTTAATCTTCTATTTGTTATGTTTCTATTTTATTAATTGCATGCAAAATTTTGTATGTTTGTTTCAAGTAACACTTGTTAATGATATTGCAATGGGATCATGTGCAAGTCTAGTAGTAACATGCACATTTAAAGTAGTCACAAAGAACACTGTAAGTTATTTAAATCCTCAATGAAAACATTCCTCTTATGTAGACGGATCATAGATATCTTTCCAATTTATAATGCAAGTAGACTGCCACCACGAAGTTAGATTGACATGGTGATAGAATTTCAATGGCATCTTTAGTGGACATCATTCCATTCTTATGAGTTTGTTTTATATGATTCTTCACCTAATAGGTGAAACAAATTTACATATTTTTAGAACTACAACCTCTATAAAAGCGAAGATTGGGGTATAAATTATACATCTTTGGAGAGAGTAGTGTTATTTTGCTAGGTTGCAACAAGAATATTTGAGTGCAAGATCATATTGTGAAATTTTTTTAGAGAAGCTAAGTGATTTTTCAATTTCTTTCTCATTTCTAAAGGAGGGAGGTTTGTTGATTGAAGGACAATGACTTGGAGAATCCCAAGAGAAGACCACCCCTAGAAGAAGGAGAATTTAGAGAGCCATCTCTCCATAGGTATAATACAATTTGTACCTCTCTTTCTTCATCAACAAAATATTTACTCTCCCCCATGTGTTTGATGTTTTCTTTATGCTATTGGTGATTTTAGCATTTCATTTTCATAGTAACAATGATATTTTGCTAGATTTAGGGATTTGTACATGCAATGCAAGCTAGGGTTTCAAACTATTTCATTACATAGGTTAGAGAGATAATCTTCTTTTCCATCTCAAGGAGAAGGCCTTCTTGTTTTTTGGATGCTTTTCAGGTCATTCTAGAATGGTTGATGCTCTCAACACCTACTCCTCCAATGTAAGTAATTGAAGATAATACCTTTGGGAGCTTTCTACAAGTGAATTTATGCCTCTCTCTCCCCTTCTTAAATTTTCTTGTAAAGGAAAGTAAGTAGACCACAATTGTATTATTATAGTAAGGACCAACCACCTTGATGGGTTGGGAACTACTACTTAACACACACACACACAAGGAAATTCCCACAAGACAATATTAAAGTATTACAAATTATGCACAAGTAGTAGAATGAGTCTCCCACCAATTTCTAGTAGTGAGAGTATATCTTGAATACACAAATACATGGACCAAAGAAATGAGACATCATAATTATTCCTAATATGAACAATATTGAAAGACACACAATTGGGATAATAAGGATAACCACTAGATTATTTTCCACAAAACGGGGGAAATGTAATTCAAGTAATGAGATGGCAGGTTGGAGGCAATTAAAACATTCTCAGGATCTCATGTAATGCAATCAAAATGCTTACAAGTTAATTAAAATAGTGAACAATGAATGTGTTACTATAAGTCTCTAAGAATGATACTTGCAATAGAATATGGGAACCCCACACCCATAATAAACATAGTTTTAAGAAAACATATAAGGATTAGTGGGCATGCACATAAGAATAACATCATAAATTAAAATCGAAACTATGAATGTTGATAACAATCCAAACCTAGAAATCCTTGATGGTTATAGGTTTGGCTTGGCTCATGCGGCTGCCAATATGTAGAAGCAATTCCCATTGGTGCCAACCTTCATCATTGAAAGGAGCATAAGTTAGTTAGAGGTTGAGAAAAAGAGAAAGCATGTTGTGACAACACCAAGTAGAACTAGTTAATAATATCTCATATATTGGTCGAGGAGCATAGTAGAGCTTCACCACAACTATGAGAGAGGCCATGTGTCCATTATAGTTGTGGGCATATTAAAGGAAAAGTAGGGAAGGGGGTCAATTACATCTATTAGGATTGGTAAGAGAACATATGTTCATAGCCTTCAATTGATACATTTCTCGAGTCTGTTAAAAACCAAATATCAATATAGCATAGAAAAACCTCAGAAAAAGTACTCAACGCCTTGAAAAAGAGATAATTTCAGATAATAAGCCTCTTCGAGGGGGCAACCTCCTTTTACCCCTCTTAAATGTTCAAGTACAAGATGATTCAAAATGAAAATGTCTCCTTGGTATATATAGGAGA
>WSFP011565733.1:0-10902 GCA_009831015.1 Picea engelmannii
CAGTTACAATATTGCAACAATATCAACATTATTGAGACTATATATGGGTTATTAACACACCTTATAGTAGGTTAGCCTAGTTACCAAGATCTTGGGGCTAGCACCCTAAACCCTACTAGAGATGTATAAATACATCACCCTCCTCATTTGTGAATCATCCATTCAAGTTGTTTTTTGATAATAAGCCTAAGTTGCACTCTTTCTCTAGAGTGCTTCTCTTGTTCATGTGGTTGGACATTGGACATTATAGTAATCTATATTGTATCCATTGATGTTAATATTTTGTTGCATTTTTCAATTGGTCGAATTAGGATTTATTGAATATTTCATTATAAATAATATATCCTATGATCTCAACATCGTATTGGAGCTAGTGTGCACTTCTTTCTCTATCAAACATTGTTTCAGCACTCTCTTTTGGACAATGAACCATTTTTTAAGGTTTTCTACCCTCTTTTCCACCAATTCCCTCCTTCCTTCATTGTTGGTTGGCCTTTTCAGCAAATTGACAAGGTTATTTTGCATATTTTTTGCTCTCTTTTAAGGGGCAACACACTTCTTTTTTCTTTTTGCAGCTAATCTATTGCAAGTTTTAAGGGCGACACCGGAGTTATGAATGGAAAATGGTTGTTTCCCCGTCTTCATGGGACTAAGTACCATATCTGGGTTGATCAAATCCCAACACTTCTTCAAAGCAAAGCTTATGAATGTATTTGGAGAAACCACTTCCCACTAAAGATGATGTCAGTTATGATCTAGTATGTTTGAAGAAGAATGAAGCCCAAGGCTTGATCACTCTTTATGTTGGAGAAAAACCTTTTTCATCACACCAAAGGTAACAATAAGTTATGGCACTTTCATCTTGGTCACACCAATTATAGATCCTCGAGACATGAGTCATTTTCTCATAGCAAAGAGTCTTCCACAAATCAACCCTCCAACCTAATGTTGTTTGCGAGGGATGTGTGATGGAAAACATCACTCCAAGTCTTTTCCAAAGGACAAGGAATATCCCTTTGAATTAATTCATAGTGATATTTATGGTGCCATGGCCACATCTTCACTAGAGGGAGCCATGTACTTCCTCCCTTTTATTGACAATTATTCTCAAATCTTATGGGTCTACACCATTAAATCCAAGGATGAGGTGTATGGAAAATTCCTAGGGTTCAAAACTCTTATCCAAGCTCAATGCAAAGAGAGGATTATGTGTCTCCGAATATATGGGGGAGGTGAGTATATTGCTAATGTTATTTGATAGTTTCTCCACTCTCATGGCATTTCTTAATAGAAGACTATTCCATATGCTCCTGAGCAAAATGGAGTGATTGAGCATAGGAATAGGCAATCATGGAAATGGATTGGTGTATGCTTCATTCTCGAAATATGAAGCTATCATTTTGGGGAGAGGTCATTGATTGTGCAACACACATCATCAATTATGTCATAACTACATCTGTGATCACAAATATGACTCCTTATGAATGGTTGAATGTGTAGAAGCCCTTTATTTCACACTTTTGTATATTTGGATCAAGTGCATGGCTCCACCCACCTTCTCAAAGGCAAGATATATCACATGTCCATTACACTCCTTACAAGACTCTAGTTGGCTACAATAAGACTTTTTAGGGTATCATCTCTATGACCCCACCTCTCACAAGAGGACTGAACATCATGATGTTATCTTTGATGAACAATTTTCTCTTAGTCCACTAGAAGCTCTTCCATCCCTTCTTGCCAATGATGATTCTCAACATGTATGCATGGACCATGTCCCTTCTCCTCTTGTTGGGTCGCTTGTTGATGATTTCCAACTAGTTATAGTAGACCTTTCCACATCTCCATCTAATATTGGTCCACCTATATGTACTCCTCTAAGTACTTCATCTATAGTTACAAGGCAATGTGTTGGGACCCCTTCTTCATCTGGTCCCTCCTCTCTCGATATTGTATCTTCCAATCCTCCATATTCAAATGAGGTTACTACCACCCTAGATGTGCAACTTGGCAATGCTTCTTCATCCAATGATGCTCAGATCAACGATGACACTTTCCATTTTGATGCATAGCTATTGGATGACAATGATCCTACTCACTCATTGTTCCCATATCTACCTAAGTGTGTTGTTTCTAGTCTCACTAATGTTGTTAATTTTCTTGCATGTCCTTCCACACAACAATCTGAGTCGCCCCCATTGCGACCCCTTATTTCAGTTAACCCTCCTCTTTCTGATGAATACCAATTTGCTTTGTCGAAGACTCTTTGTAGCATGATCAATCCAACTGAAGATTGTGGATGTTTTCTCTGTGAGCGATATGACTTTTGATGAACCCTGGATCAGTGTTCAAGGGGGGCATTGGTGATGATCTACTGTGATGATTTATGGATGTAATCCCTTCTTTGTGGCCCCTCATTTATGCTCAAGAGTGGGTGTATAGATTATGGCTAATCCTCACTTGAGGCCATGTATCAACCCTATATTTCATTATCAACCCTATATTTCATGTATTGACGACTTTATTGAGCCTACATATGGGTAATTAACCCACCTTATTGTATTTGTTTATATTTGACCAAGGCAACCTAGTCACCCTCTTAGCGCTATCACCCTAAACCCTAATGGAGATGTATAAATACAATGCCCGCATTTGTAAATCATTCACTCAAGTTCTTATTTGACAAAAAGCTTAAGGGAAATCATTCCCTGGAGTGTTTTCCTTGTACATGTGTTTGGGCATTACAATGAACTCTCTTGTGTGCGTCACTTAATTGTTGCTTCTTTTCTATTGTATTTTTGGTTGGGATGGATTAGGGTGTGTTGAATATTTCACCGCTCTATCCTATGATCTCAACATTATCTGTAGCAATAGTGGGCCATAGCTTAAGCATAAAGTGTAGGTGGCTTCGCAACCTAGGGTCTGATAATAGAGAGGATTCAATGAACAAGGTTGATGCTCAGAATTAACAAGGACAGTTAAGGAGGAGAGAATGTTAGACACATGTGAGAGGAGGGAGAGAGAATGGGATGAGAATTGTTTCCCATAATGCTTGAAAACCCCAAACATCTACCCACATCCTATGAACATTGAATTCCACATCCCTTCAATCACCACAATCAGATTTTCCCACACAAGTGAAGGATGAGGTCGTACTATGGATCTGATCAATGAATTCATCCATAATGGTGGTGAAATGGTGATGAATTTATTCATACAGAGTTGTGGTGAAATGTCAACATTGGAGAACCTATTGATCGACGTCTTGTGGAATCTTTGAGAGTAGTTAAGAGGGGAAGCTTCTTTACTATTGCATTTTTGGCTTGGTTGGATTAGGGTTTGTTGAACATTTCACAGCTCTATCTTATGATCTCAACATTATCTGTAGCAACAATGGGTCATAGCTAAAGTGTAGGTGGCTTCGCAACCTAGGGTCCGAGAATAGAGGGAGATTCAAAGAACAAGGTTGGTGCTCAGAATCAACGAGGACATTTAAGGAGAAGGGGATGTTAGACACATGTGAGAGGAGGGGGAGAGAATGGCATGAGAATTGTTTCCCATAATGCTTGAAAACCCTGATCCTCTGCCCACATCCTATGCACATTGAATTCCACATCCCTTCAATCACCACACCTAGAGTTTCCCACACACAAGAGAAGGATGAGATCGTACTATGGATCATATCAATGAATTCATCCATAATGGTGGTGAAATGGTGATAAATTTATTCATACATAGTTGTGGTGAAATGGCAACACTTAAGAGGATGTTGAAAATACCTATCGATCAACATCCTATGGAAGCTTTGAGAGTAGTCAAGAGGGGAAGAAATGAGGTGATGCAAGAGGAGCTCCTTTTATAGATCGATCCCAAGTCATGTCAAGGAATGAGGCAATGTAAGAGGCGCTCCTCATGGCCTTGATTACACCACAATTCACCCTCTCTTTTAGTAGTGCCCAAATTCACCATAGTGATTCATAAACCACTTCACATGGTAATGCTTAACCTCTTGAAACTTTTGGGCAAGGGGTCACAAACGTTGGATGTGTTGATATTATGGTAGTTGTGGGAGGTATTAACCTCTATGTGTAACCTTTGACGAGACTAGAATATTCCGAGAAGCAAGAGAAACCCTAAACAGATGTGTAGAAAACCCTAGAAGACATGTCGACTCAATAAAAGAATTAATATTTAAGTGTTAACCTCTAAAAGAAGAAGTCGGCCTAGATAGGTGACAAAGAGCACTATAAATAAGAGGGCACTTCAGCTCATTTGTTCATTCACACTCTCACATCTCACACAGACTAGTGGTGCACAATTTTTGGAGAGGGAGTGCAGCTTCAGCTATTGCAACTGGGATTTTGGCTTTTGGTTATGGTTGAACTTTCCACTTGGTTATGGTTTGGATTATTTGCTTGGTACGCTAGCATTGGAGAGAGATACGCTATCTTGGTTGGCTATTGGTTTTTAAGGTCTTCTTCCGGAATTATTCTGTCTGTCAAGGTTAAAGGTGCTCGGGGGTGGCTTCGTGCCCATGATTGGATGACAATGTTGCTATATTGTCTATGGAAAAACGAGCACACCTCTTTTATTCTAACAAGTTATGGGCCCACACCATCTTCAGACAGTCTAACCACTAGAAGATAGATTGGGAAGTTATTTGTTAAGCTTGTTGTGGCACCAATTACAATTGCAGTTGGATTTTCTGATTATGCAGTGGCAACAAACCCAAACCCTTGTGTTTGGGCACTTCTAATGCAGTGTTTGACCTAATTCCTTGACATCCTAGTGCGCCCTAGCCTAGCGCACCTCTTGGTACCCTCAGCTAGCAAAAACACCAAGTTTGAATTTTTGGTCAAAGTCAAAGTCAAAAGTTGACTTCTAGTCAAATTGATTTTGTGGTCAAAGTTGAAATTTTATAGTTTCTAGCTTGTTCTAATCATTAAATCCTCTGATTCAATTTCTAATATCCTCTTGTCAAGACAATATATAGTTTTAGATTGGAAGATAAGTTGGATGATGCTACAAGACTTCAAAGGTATGCACTTGTATATGCTATCCAAGTTATATCATCTAGCAAAACATGAGTGTGTTTTCAGGGAAAGTACTAGAGACCTTGTCCAAGTTGTAATCTTAGATTCAATGTATTCAGAAGAACAAGTGCACCCTCCATAGCAAGTGAGGTTTCAGGTTCCAAGTACTCTTGTGAAATATGTTTGATCTTTGCAGAAATTGTCATAGAAGAAGTATGACACAATACTTGCAACAACTACCAAATGGGCAGCAATCAAAACAAATAGAAACAAACTTAAAGAGACTCAGAGGGAGTCAGACTCAAAAAGAAGTTGGTAATCAAGAGGAAGCTAGAATAGACTTATGACACTTTGCAGAAAGCAAGAAGGATGCAAACGGAAGCATGGACTCTCTCAGATGGAGGGAGTTGATTACGGAATTCTAAAAGAAGAGCATGTATATTGCTCATTCGGGCATGAAGCCAAGATTAGGAGGGAGCTAATCCCCAATAATATGATCCATTGAAGAATCTCTGAATGCTATGAAGTATATGTCCATGTTCTTCATTGGAAGTAGCAGCCATGATACGCAGCACGTGTTCAGTTTTACTCTAGAAGAAGTCTTCTTCGAAAAGAAGCCTTGAGTATCCCTGGTTGTCCATCTACATTTATGTTCCTATGGCGAAAGGAAGAAGTTGGAACCTTCAGAAAGGAAGGGCATGGAATCTATAGAAGATTCTATGGACTCCAACGTTGAAGAAGGAAGTTGTGATGAAGAATAATGTATGTGAGAAATTGTGAAAAAGACTTATAAGTGGAAGCATTGATAGATACAAGGCGAAATTCAAGGCTAGAGGGTTCTCCCAGAAAGAGGGAGAAGACTATGATGATAGCTTGTTCTAGTAACCAAATATACCTCTACCTGAGCCATTATATCTCTTGCAGTATCCATGGGTTGGAGTTTACATCAAATGGATGTAAAGATTGTTCTTCTCAACAGAGCAATTGAAGAAGAATCATATGTAGAGCAACCTCAAGGTTTTGAGGTATACCAAAAAAAGACCCATGTGTGAAGATGGAAGAAGATCTTGTATGGATTCAAGCAACTTGGTGCAGAGCCTCTCATATACAGCAAAAGCGTGATGAAAACTTCCTACAATAGAGGGTGTATTGAAATGGTTCTTCAAAAGTCCAGGATGATGGATTACAAATCCATGGCAAACTCCCATGATGACGGATCTGAAGAAGTTGAGAGACTCTGATCCAGTAGACCCGTCCTTGTATCGACAATTGAATGGATCGTTAATGTATTTGGAGAATACTCAGCCAGATATTTTCTTTGCTATGAAAATAGTTCCAAGTGGAACCTAGCCATGAAGAAATTGAATAATTGCAAAGCATGCCTTGAAATGTCTTTGTGGGACGTTTGAGTTATGATACACAGTTGCATGGATTTATTGATTTAGATTGGGCAGGGAGTGCAGATAACAGAAGAAGTGCTTCTTAGATATGTTTTAGTTTGAGCTTTGCCACAATATCATGGGCTAGCGGGAAACAAAAGTTTGTTGCACTCAGCACTACAGAAGCAGAGTATATTGCAACTTCTTATGCTTGTACGGAAGCGGTGTGGCTTCGTAAGCTGGTTTCTGGACTGTTTGATTAGGTGTTGGATTTGACCATGATATATTATTATAATCAAAGTTGTGTGAAGCTTTCAGAGAACCCAATGTTCCATGACAGGTCGAAGCACATTGAGATCAAGTATTATTTTCTCCATGATAGAGTCAAAAGGGGAGAATTGGTTCTCCAGTATATCTCGACAAATGAGCAGATACCAGATATTTTGGTAAAGCCTTTGTCCAAGATGAAAAGTTTGCATGCTTAAGGGACAAGTTGGTACTCATGTAGATGACTTCCTTATTGGAAAATGAAGAGATTACTCCCAGGTTGGGAGGGAGCACCGATATGATATATGGGCAGTCATTTTCCAATTCGAAAAATGGTCCAGGTTGGGCAGTCACCTTCCAGTTCGAAAAGTGGCCCAAGATTTATGATGGATAGCCATTTTCCAATTCGGAAAATGGTCCAAATCGGATAGTCATTTTCGTAATGAAAATGGTTTGATAGATTGTTGATGTACCATAGACAATGATTCCCCTTGTGGCCAATGTGGGGGAATGGTCTAGGACAGTTATTATTCTCGACAGTCACTCTAAGTAGTGGTCAAGCAGAATGGTTCGCCTCTCTGGGCAGTTATTCTTGCAAAGTTCACAGTTGTGAGCAGTTTCGAAGAATGGTTCGTTATAGGAGGTTGGTGCAGGATAGTCATTTCCATTAGGAAATGGTCTGGACAGCCATTCCCTAGGGTAGACTCATTCTCTCCAGGTTACATTGTGATTAGTGCTAGAAGAATAGCCCAGTTAGGTGAATGGTCCAGGTTCAACAATCAAGGACAGACATTCCCTGGGGCAAACTCATTCTCTCCAAGTTGCACTGTTATTAGTGTCGGAGAAATGGCTCAGTTAGGTGAATGGTCTAGGCTCAGAAATCAGGGACAGATATTCTTCTATGCTTTGGAAGAATAGTCCAAATAGCCCATGGCTGATGTTTTACTTTCCAAGGGCATATGCTCTTCCAGATCTCACAGATGTGAGTGGAGGAATGGCCCAGATGACTTAGTTTGTATCATGATATTATTTATACAAGTTGATATTAGATGATATGATTGTTGTGGAGATTGTATGTCTTTGGACAGTTTTTGTATGTTACAGTGGTGGATGTGCTCCATCGTTAGTGATTGTGTGTCATTGGTTAGTAGTTGTGTGCTACTAGGAGTGGTTGTATACCACTGGGTAGTAGTTGTGTACTACTATGGATAGACACAATTGTGTTATATTGGATGTGTTATAGCAGTTGCATGTTATTATCTTATTGCCATGAAGATTACCACTAGTGTTGGAGATGATTGACAGCTAGATGGATAGTCAGTGTGTTGGTGGACAGACATTCTCCCTGTGGAGAATGGTCCAGGTTGACAGATTGTTGAGGTATCATGGACTGGTATTTTCCTAAGGCACAAGTTGTGGCTCGATTAGGAAAATGGTTCAGTATCGATATTCTCCTGAGACGCAGTTATTGGCTCGATCAGGTTGAAGAATCCGCCCCCTAAAAACATGACGTTCCGATTAGGGTGGTTGATACGAGACCGATATTTTCTAAGGCATATGGGTAGAGATGGATCTCTATGGTACATATGACCAGATTAGAAAATAGTCTAAGACTGGCATTCCTGTAGGAATGGTCTTTGTAGCCCATGGTGTGTCTTTCAACATTTGTCGGGACACTCATTCTTCAAGGATGTATGTCCAGTTTAGAAGAATGGTCCTTGTATCACAATGTTAAGTGAGTGACTTATTCAGCATCATACCCAATTACTCAGATAGAGTATGGCTTTGAGAGATGATGCAGTTGATGTTATCAGGTGATACTAATAGTGGTGATGTTGCTCGTGAGTTAATCTACATGATCATGAGATAGCATGTGTGGTTATGATGATGCTACTGGTTGAATGGTTTGTTTGTGCTCAAGACCATTTCTTTTAATACCTCCCTAGCTAGGAGGAAGTGTCGATATTATGGTCGTCGTGGGAGGTATTAACCTATACGCGTAACCTTTGACGAGACTAGAATATTCCGGGAAGCAAGAGAAATCCTAAACAGATGTGTAGAAAGCCTAGAAGACATGTCGACTCAATAAAAGAATTAATAGTTAAGTGTTAACCTCTAAAAGAATAAGTCGGCCTGGACAAGTGACAAAGAGCACTATAAATAAGTGGGCGCTTGATCTCATTTGTCCATCCGCACTCTCGCAACTCACACAGACTAGTGGTGCACAAGTTTTGGAAAGGGAGTGCAGTTGCAGCTACTGCAACTGGGATTTTGGTTATGGTTGGACTTTCTACTTGGTTATGGTTTGGATTCTTTGCTTGGTACGCTAGCTTTGGAGAGAGATACGCTATCTTGGTTGGCCAATGGTTTTTAAGGTCTGCTTCCGAAATTATTTTGTCTATCAAGGTTAAAGGTGCTCGAGGGTGGCTTCGTGCCTAGGGTTGGTTGACAATATTGCTATATTGTCTATGGAAAAACAAGCACATCTCTTTTATTCTAACAGGATGAACCTTGTTGTCATTGTAAAAGGAGCCTGGTCATGTGTTGAGGTTTGAATGACTATAATTGAGTCCCATATTATGATCACTTTGTTACTTGTTCTTGAGTACCTTTATTCCTCGCTATCTCGAGTCCCTAAGCAAACAACGCTTCAATATTTTCTCAAAGATTTATGATAATTCCCCTCGCACCTACCACCCCTTTAAAGGACAATCTATTCATAGCTTCACAACATGTTAGTAACATTTCTTGTCGGGGGCACAAGAGTATTCAAGTCTGCAAGTCGTAGGAGAAGCGCCCGAGCGCAGCACGGGAGAATCCCTTTTCCAATTACAAGTCAAACGAGCGGGCAAGGTTGTTGTCGACAGCCGAGATCTATCCACGAAGCAGATCAACGGTCATCGGGATTTCGGGGCTGCCAAGTTACCCGATATATAGCGTAAGAGAAAGCGCCTATATTTTAAAGCTAAGTCTGGGTCGTCCGATCCATTGACGCGTGGCGCAAGATCTGGTCACATCGGCATATCGGGATTCGGGAGTTCGAGGGGCAAGCGCTCCTCATCACTTCACTTCCCGAAACCCCGAACCCCGAAATGTCGATAGCACCCAAAATTGGGCCCGTGGTTTTGGCGCCTGGTCGTAAAGGAACAAGCCTAGAGGAGGGGCACTAATGTTTATCATTTGGCCACTCGGGTTCCAAAGCGCCGAATTGAGTTTCAGAGGGGGGGGCACTGTGTTCTCCAAACGTTGATTCGACGTGATCTAAATCCCAGTACCTGCTGGGAATAAATGAAGAAGAGAGAGGGTGGTTGAAACCTCGCCTCACTCATTAATTGCGAAGTATGGCGGGTCTGGCAGGCGGTCTGCTCGAGAGGGTCATGTATCCCCTTTTTCCGAAAGAGCCATGCCCGAGTTCTCGACTAGCCGAAGGAAGTCTGCACACGCTAGCTCGGCACTTAATGGATCAGCTACTCCCCTTACTGGAGCCACACGCAGATAAGATGGTCTCTGTCATAGGCGCCCAATCATCTTGAGTCTGCATGGGTAGGCTGTCAGAAGACATGCAGACGCAATGTTTTAATTGCAATGTCTCATTTTCGCTGCGGTATTTTTGTTTTGAGTATATGTAGGTGTTTTCGCCATTTTTGTAAGGAGGGATGGTTGAGCAAAGCTCTCGACTGTAAAGTTTTGATGAGGCGATGGTCGCTCTGGTTAATGTATAAGGCATTTGAGACTTCTTATTTTATGGATGTCAACCTCTTTTTTCGTCTCTTTGTATACTGTGTTAGAACAGCTCGGAATTGGAGGATCCAGTCGAGTTGCGTTGTTGTAGGATGATGTCGGTTGGATCACTGCAACAGTCGCAGCGTTTCTAATCAGTTCTTGTGTTTTCTCAGCGCTAGAATGGCTTGGAATTGGAGGATCCACTCGAGTCACCCTTCAGCTTCTTGAAACTCTGGACCAAGAGGATCTTGGCTTCTGAGTTTTTCTCCTTCAAGCTTCCGAAGGCCTGTTGCCTGAGGCAGTCTTGCTCACCCTTCTCACAAGTCTTCCATCTACCACCCTTTAATCAACTTACTGACGGAAGTTGGATCAAGATCTCCCTTGATTTCTACATACCAGGCCCAGTTTCCTGAGTTAAAGCTATATCTTCTTGAGTCTTTACCCATTCAATCACCCCACTAAACAAATCGTGACATAAAAACTGATGGGCGTCGGGCTCT
>WSFP011565742.1:0-10901 GCA_009831015.1 Picea engelmannii
AAAAGGAAGGCATCCAAATAGTTGAGCAAGAAATAGGAAGTGTAAGGAGAATGTGTCGAGGCATTGTCGAGACTTTCCAATTTACCATGGTGAGATACATGAATTAGATAAATGGAATTATGAAACCAATGTAAAGGTGCATTGAATAGATATGCATGGATAATGACACTCATGCATAGTGTGTAAGTGGTAGAGTTGCACTTATGCATGATAGAATTGTTATGCTTGAATGTGTTTGTTGAATGCATTTTTTCGAATGCATGCATATATGTTATTTAACGAAAATGATTTTGCTAACAACTGAAATGTTACAATTATTACTAACTCATGGAGTTGAGAACATTTCTGGGGATGTTAGACATTGCAACGAGCAAGTTGCAAACCAAAGTAGTCACATGAGCATTGACTACAAAAAATTTCTATTCAGGGAATAGAGTAATGAAAATAATGATATTGATAGACTAAAAATATTAATTGATGAACATGCACATGTAGAGAATGATAATTTCATTCTATTAAATAAATGGTTTGATAATTGTGACTGAATTGTTAAGTGTAGACAATTCTGAAATCATTTGTGAGCCTTTGTAAGTATTACAATAGAATTTTATGGTACATGAAATACTAATAATATGTTTGGATGAATGCAAGATGAAACGATTGTAGGAAAAGTGGTCTCAGTTAGGACACTTTTGAAATCCATAGGAAAGATTAATTCTTGTTGTTACAACAATCAGAAAAATATGAGATGGAATTTTATATTTTGGAAAAAAGTTGAATTTTCTTAGGAAAAAAAATTAGAATTTCTAAATGAAATTGTTATGATATTGTCTCATGTTGATTGCATGTGTGTGATACAAATGAGAGGATGGTATTGAAGCTATAACTCATAGGAAGAATGTCTATTGTTTGGGAATTGGAGCCTTAAATTGCAGATCCAGAGTGTGGGTCTGATAATGAGTTGGCACTTGCCTTGTGTGTGATATCCTTGGTAAGATGGATCGTTGATGGATTGTGTATTAGTGAAAGGATGCCTAAGCCTGGAAGGGTGAGTGCAGAAAGGAAGAGGTAGCTCAAGAGTACCACAATGAGCATAATTATTTCTTGAAGCATTTCTATGGAATAGAGAAAATTACTTCCAGCTAAAGTATGAAGACATGAATTGGGTGCTTGAAAAAAAAAATGAGCACCAGGAAGACAACAAGCTTCAAATTGCAAGGTATGGAGATTTT
Organism: Picea engelmannii; assembly: GCA_009831015.1. Lineage (NCBI taxonomy): Eukaryota > Viridiplantae > Streptophyta > Pinopsida > Pinales > Pinaceae > Picea > Picea engelmannii. Next base: position 1,233 of record WSFP011565742.1, read on the forward strand.
GAAGCATTTTTTAATGTACATTATATATAAAGCACCGAGGAATGTGCATAAATAAGGGGGAGGGGGAATGTAAATTGTAATACCCAAAGGTTGATGCTTATTCATAATTGTACATATGTTTTATAGGTTGGTGAGCCAAGATATTATAGGCCAAAGTTCCTATGTAATTATTAGGACGAAGAGCCTAGATGTTAAAATGCTAGTTAGCCTATTATTGTAAAATGTAATTACACTTAAATATTAATAAAAGTACATCACTGCTGCAGATCGTCCCAACAAAAGTGAATTGGGGGATAAAATCCACTAGAAAGGGAAAGGAGGGCTAAGATTCTAAGTTTAAGAGGCTAAGTTAAGGTGGCTTAAGCCCAAGGGAATATTTTATTCCTTAAAAATTTAAGGTATGAGATAATATATTATCCTTAGTTTCCAAAGAGAGGTACACAATTACATAAAGGGGGACAAAGCTAGTCCCTTATGTGCTAAGTGTTACATATGGAACATGGATATATAATTTGTGGCTATAGTGTAATTCCCCATATTTTCTATCATTCCTTCATCATTATTCCAAGAATTCCCATTCTCCATACCTAAGATTCATACTATGTAATCGTATATGGATTAGGCAAGTTTGGAAGCATTTTCTGGGTAGAATTATGTTAACAATTTGGTTTTCATTGATGTCAACCTTAATAGATAGGTGAAGTATAATTGATTGGCTGGTTTGATAAGCACTTCCAATATTGGACATAATGTTATGAAGATGACTTGAATGTCAAGCATTATCAATATTGGACATAATGTTATGAAGTTGACTTGAATATCAGTAGAAAGATAATATTGACTAATATATTGTATGATATTGATGCACTCATTCTATATTGTATGAGTTTGATGAAATCACCCTAATGGAAATATGGTTTATGGTGGATTGTGTCATTAACATCCATGCACAAAAAGAATATGTGAAGAAATTGTCTAGATAAAAAGGGTAAATGGAGAATCCAATATGGATGCATACAAATCACAAATAAGAATTTTGGACATGGTGTTATAGTGTTAGCATTGCTTTCAAATAAGAATAGTATGGGAATCAATATAGGCACAGAGTCAAGAAGTTTGGTATAAACATCTAAACAAGAAGTTGAAGTTGAAGAAGTTGAAAAATTTGAAGGTCGAAGTCAAAGAAATTGGGGGTTGAAATAGAAGGCTGAAATCGAAGAGGTTGAAGAAGTCGAAGGTCGAAGTCGAATAAGTAGAATAATTCGAAATTGAAGAATTCAAAGATCGAATTCGAATTCAAATTTGAAATCAAAGAAAGTCGGGACGACCAAAGTCGAATTACATAAGTCGATTTTCTTCTAAGTCGAGTTGGTTCGAGTGGAAGTGAAGTAAATTAACTTGAAGGTCAAAGTCGAAAGAAAATTGAGACGGGAAATTCAAGTCAGCCAAATCAATTTGGGATGACCAAAGTCGAATCTCTCAGGCTGGTTTTCTTCTTAGTCAAGTTGGTCCAAGAATGAAGTAACCTAAAGGTTGAAGTCAAAGAAAACTTAAATTGGGAAATACAAGTTGGGTCGAGGCTGAAGCAAGTTGGGTAGACCAGAATTGAAATACTCAAGTCGAAATTTCTCCTTGTTGAGTCAACCAAAAATATGTTTATCAGTCGAATGAGGAAGCAAATACGAAAAAGATTGAAGACCAAGTCGAATCTTTAGTGACTAGCAACTGAGAGGGAACTAATTTTGATATCCATCATCAAGTAAAATGTTTACAAGTTGAGTTTAAATAGTCACCGACAAAGGAGATATGTGGAGGTCAATTTGGACATTCATGAAAAGGTAAAATGCATTGAAGTCGATCTAGCATCTGACGACAAAAGGAAAATATGGGCAAGTTGCATTCAAAAAATGAGTTGTACTAGACACCTCGCACATGTTCTAGGGAAAATTACCATGTGCCAGAGAATTGGGCATGTTTTTCATAAACCGATGTCATAGAATTGTAAAATTTGTTTCCAACACTCCATAAGATTGATACGAAATACATGTCTAATTTGATGTACGAAAGTCAATTAATGAAATCACCATTTGTGTTAATTAAATGAATGGGTGCAATGTTTCATTACTAAAATACATAATTGTTCAACCTTATACCTTTTGGAAAGTATATAAGAAAAAAAACATGGTGAAATGAAAGTGTCTTTGTGGGTTTTACATAGAAGATCTAAAGGCATAGTAGAGTCCAAGGAAGAAAGACAATATACTTATGTAACGAGGGTGTAAAGGTGGATCAAGGAAGGATTAATGTCATTTACTGAATAAAGTTTGAAGACATCAAGTTGGTGCTTCCTAGGGTTGGTGCCCTAAATAAGGGAGCTGGTACTTCCTAGGGTTGGTTCCCTAAACAAGGGAGTTGGTACTTCCTAGGGTTGGTTCCATAAACAAAGGAGTTGGTGATTCCTAGGGTTGCTTCCCTAAAACAAGGGAGTTGGTGCTTCCTAGGGTTGAATCCCTGAACAAGGGATTGGTGTCTCTCAATAATTATTGTAACTTGTATTATTGTATTGATTTTATATTCAAGTTTACTGTTGTTGATCAATTGTTGTTAATAAGTTAAAATTATTAAAAGTTTAAATAATTAACCAATATTGATTCACCCCCCTCTTAGTATTGACCAAGTTTCCAACAAATTGGACTGAAGAAGTGGGTTTTAAAGCCTGTGTGATGTGAATAAGTGGGATTTTATGTCAGTGTGCTATGAAGAAGCAGGTTATCAGGACCACGTTTTTTGAAGAAGCGGGTTGTCATCCCCGTGAGCATTCTCACTAGGTGAGAGAACTACTGGGAATTAATTCCCAAGGTGTCAATATGTAACTATAGGGATCTGAGACTCCCTGTTCGACCTGTTGTTGAAGCCATGAGAGGGAAGTGGGGCAGTCGAAGGACTATCGAACAGAGACGAGTCACACTTCCTGGGGTGGGATAGGTATGTGGGGGATGACGATTTGTAGTATGTTTGCTAGAGTTGGGATGAGGAGTTGTAGGATGTTTGCTAGAGTTGGGTTGTAGACATATTTATCCTATCTTAGGATACATTTTTCTCTGGTGGAGTTTTAGCCCTAGCTCGGGGGTGACCTGCTGCTAAGATTATGAGCAAAACATTTTGAGGTTGGGTGGAACATGGAAGTTCTACATGTAGTTGGTATTATTATTCATAAGATAAGTGTCTTTCCTATGCTCATTTTAATTACTATGTGTGTAATTATGAGTAACTGTTATGGAATGTTTGTTATAATTATGTTTATGAATTATTATGATATGTTTTTATTATTCTGCATAACTTTGTTCATATGCAAAGAATCTGTTTAATTAAGTTGGTATCATAGTTTTAGAATTGTGATGTGGCATTTCCCAACAGGGAGCTGGGGATGCTACAGATGGGTTATCCAAGGCCTCAATATCCATGGATGGAATTATGGGCCGAGTACATGGAAATATTACCAAGGGGGCATCATCTAGATGGATACGTTATTGGTTTCACCATTTGTTGGTGTCACCAAATCATCAATATAGAGGATTTTCCTTATGTTGTGACCAATTTTAGAAAGGGTTCAGAGATTCTTCTCCCCTTGGTGAGGCATGAGGCCAGATGGGTAAGCGTTTTGGTTTTTCATATTCTCATGCTTTTTTATTTTTGGAATATATGATTTTTTTGGCAAGTGGAAAATAACTTACACAATTTATTTTTTATAGTAGTTGTAGGACCAAAGCATATAGAGGAATGGGGTCGAGGTCATTGTCAGAGTAGCGACGAGGAGTTGTCAGAGGGGGAGGGAGGTGGCAGTAGCAAAGATATGCGTCGTGTCTAGGACAACTTGGAGGGAATGACTATGGGAGTTTCCCCCATGCTAGAGGATGAGATTCCCTTGCACTTGCAGTGGAATGTATAAGGAATTTCCTGCCCATTCTGTCGACTTCTCCAAAAGGTGGCTCATGCAGTCTCATGATACCATGGAATCCAACATCAATATGAATTTACCATGGAATTCAATTTTTTTGTATTAGATGCTATTATTATCCGATGAACATTTTTTATATCAGGAGGCCAGTAAAGACTCAAATTTTATATATGCACCTCATTTTTGAAGGATGTAACACACTTTGTAGATGTATATACATATGTTTATTTTGGATGCTACGTATGGATGTCTACTTGAGGTGATTGATAACCCATGTTTATGTATATGCATGCTAAAACTTAATTTAATGAGACAAATACCAATCCAACACATAATTAGCCAACAAATCATCCAACGTATTAGACCCTCTTAACATGTGACAATACTCAATGTACTCAAAGTAGCGTTCAAGAAGGTGAACCCACAAATATATAAGCAATAAGAAGAGATGTTTGACGTTATATGTGTGATTCAACTATGAGACCACTAGTTGGGAGTCCAACTTGAAAACTAAATGAAAAATGCCAAGGGTGAGAGCCTTAGACAATAGTTCAATGAAAACACTATATTACGTAAAGTTTTTAGTTGCAGGAAAAAGGTAGACACCTCCTGAACTCACCAACTTGTCAGCGGGAGAGAATATAGCATAAGCAATAGAAGCTACATTCTAGGTACTACAACTGGCACCATCAACATATCCCACGTAGACTACAGAGTACAATGACATATGCAACTCAAGCATTGTTGGGGCTATATATATGCAATATTAATTCCCACATTTAATTATCAACTGGGGCTCGTAAGCTTCGAAGTGTAGGTGCAGGAAACATAGAATCAGAGCCTAGTCTAGCCTAATCTAAAGCCAAAAAAAATAATCTTCAAACCCACACTGCAGGAAATTAACACTAAGGATTCATCACTGGGATGTAGGAATAACTTAATGCTATCAAGGTTTAGATCACAGTCTTTCATGCACTCGGGGTGATGTTCATGTGATTATTCGTGAGTAGCTTACTTAAGTTTTTTGTCCCTCAACGATTATTCCCTATAGTGGATCCACACTTAAATGCAATAAAAAAAAACAAGCAAATGGAAATGAATTCAAATGATAGGAAATAAACTAACACCTTGGGTTGAAACCCATTACGGGAAGGTCATATCTCACGAGTTAGACCTTTAAACTTCCTTTGGTGATTGACTAGAAATAAGAGTGCAAGAAACAAGTACAAAGTGCGAGAAATGCATAAATACAAAGTGCGAAAATCAATCTAAACTATAGAAAACAAACAAAAAGTAATGAAAGCAATTAAAGTAATCCTACAACTAGTTTTTCATACACTTCAAAATCCATTCCTCACATATATTTAATAATACAACACAAAATATATTCAAATTATACAAAATGCAAACATATTTACATGATTGTAAAAAGATACGGATTAAAATAATTATAAAGTACTTTCAAATTATATACAACATTACAATACTGTAGAATATAATGCACATCACTATAAACTTTCAAAGAGAAATTATGACACGACTCCAAGATAAATCAAAGATTATGAAATGCCACAAACTTTGATGGAGTTTTACAGATAAGGATTGGAATGGTGACATAACATAAAAATTATGAAGACATTTAATCTGCAGAAAATGATACAATGGACGAAAATTTGAAATTACAGACAAATAATACAACATAATACGATGAGTGTAATATAAGGAAAATCACAACTTGAACAAAGTTTGGAACGTTTTTTGAATGTGTGATAAACTAAATCTATGAAACTATTTTACAAGATAAACAAAAACTAGGTAAAACGATTACAGGAATGAACGAGTGCAGAACACRAGAAAATTACAATACAATCAATCTAACTATTGAATCAAATAATGGAGCTTTTGCAATATTTTATCTATGCATGCAAAAATGTTCAAACAATAACCTATTCAAGCTAAATAATMTATCTAATGATTAGCTACATGATCTTCAAATGGMAGGCCCTTACCATTCTAGATCGTGAGCCTAAAGCTTACTCCAGCCRCAAACATAAAGTTAYGATCACCAAATTCTTTGATGCATAATCATTAGCGTAGTGCTGGAATGAATGTCACAGAGAAGGGAACATTGCAAATAAACCCAGAATTTGGATAGCAAATGATTTTTTCTTATTATTATYTATCTGCCTGAATTAATCTGAATACATACAGAGGGCCAAATATATATAACCAGGCTGAGCTCCCCTCCTTGAATAAGGCTCAACAATATTCAATAAATACAATAATCAAATGATTTCTAAGATAATATAAAGGATGKCTTAATAAAGAAAGAMGTTTCGACTCATCCTCATGATTTAAGTTTGATAATAAAGAAAAAAACTATTTTTCATAACCGTCCCACATGGAATATTTGACCTGAGTGATAATAGGCCATCACGAAATCTGGAAAAATGCACCAATTTGGGTTTTTTTTCAAATATGGACATGACAGTTATTTCTCCAAAGTTGGCATTGAAGGCCCAACGATATCTCCCACTCCCTTCTAATTTTTAGAAAATTGTTTCTGGGTTTTGTAGCTGGCAGATTTTTCTGAAAACCCATATGGTGGTTTTGTAATATATGATTCCACGCGCATTAAAATCAAGGCGCAATATGGCAGTTTAGAATTATTCACTGATTTTTGCAAAATCATTCCCCCTGAGCTGTAGGTCCACACGTGTGAGATGGGTGAATTATGACACACATGTCTGCATGTAAACGTGGCTCTGGTCAAAACCCATGTACCTGATTTTCCTCTAGAAATTTTCCAAAATTTCGAATTATTTCTAGTGCCGGATTGTTGTTGATGCTGGTACTGGATGACCTGGAGCATTCTGGTACCAGATGGTTTTTTGAACATTCTAGTACTGGATGTGTTGAATTGCGAGTACTCTATGATATGGAGTGTGAGTATCGTATGACATGGAATGTGGGTACCGGATGACATGGAGTGTGAGTATCGGATGACTTGTAGAACCTTCTGGTACCGGATGACTTGGAGTATGGGTACCATATGACTGTGCAGGTACCGGTTGATTGTAGAACCTTCTGGTACCAGATGACTTGGAGTATCGGATGACCTGCAATGTAGGTACCAGAACAAGAACAATACATGTATCGAAACATGGACAGTGCATATACCAGAACCTGAACAATACAGAAGATGTTTCTTGGACATATAAACATAGGATTAAACGATCATCGATAAAAATATTGTATAATCATCCTTTTAATCACTAAAAATATGGAAAATTATGTATTAACCACATAGGATGAATAAAAAGAGATAATGGAGGTTTATGGTGTAATTAGCGATATATTATTGACGAAATGCAAGGAGAAGGTGTAATGATGAGTGTATTTGTATGGCGGAAAGTATGACAAAACTGGAGCTCAACAAACCCCCAAACCCAAGGATTTGCATGTCCTCATGCAAATAAGGTGAGAACTTATGATACTTTTCTTATAGAATTATGTTACATTGTTTCTTTTGTGTAAGTGTTGGTTCTTGTGGAATGACACTTTGTAAACTACCACAGATTGATTTCAAACAAAGAAACAAAATTATCATAAAAATGGAGGACAAGCAGTGGATGAGGTATCAGAGTGATGGTGAATGGTGTGCATATGTAGAATGGTTTATAAAATGTTGGTGATGGTGGCCATATGAACTTGGACATCAATTTTAAGACCAATATTTACTTTGTGGTTCTTTTCTTGGATAGGAAACAATGACTTCATCCTCTTTGACATGACTTAAGAATGATTTATGATGTACGAAGAGAAGACACTATAGATGTTACTTTGCATTTGTATACCGCATATTTCATTTTCATTACTTGGTCTTATCATCTGAGTATATTGTTCATTACGACAAGTGGAGTGAATATGGAGGGTTTACTGAGTAGTTGTGATAATGCATAGTGGAGTGTGGAGTGGGTAATAGTGGTTATGCATCATGTTTTCCAATTTCTTAGTAAATTAAAAAGATGTGTACCAATTTTACCTCAAGTTACCCTTGCTTTGAATTCTAATGCATGTTGAAGTGTAAACTATGCAGAATAGGAAAAAATGTCTGCAAAACCGTGATGTAGACTGCTGCAATTTGAAGATGAAGTGGAGCAAGGCTGTGAACTGATGGATATCTAGGAGAGAGTTGATGAATGTTGATCTGCTGAGATTCCTTATGTCTCTCTCTCTCCCCCATGCCTGTTGGTTTGCATGCCCTCATGCAAACTCTTATTAGCATACCAAATTGTTTCAATATGAAAGAGGACTATGTGAAATTGATGCATGTTGACTGAAGGAGGGAAATAAAGTATGCCAGAGCTAAAAGCTACTGAAAATATCCTGCAAAAAGTACCCTTGAAAAAGATTTAAATTTACATACTGTTGGTAGAGGAACCTACTGGTTCCTGTACCAGCAGTACCAGAATAGAAAAATCTAAAAGAACTAAACCAATACTATTATTATGAGAGAAGAAATATACATTGATGTCATGCTTAAAGAAACAACCAAAAATTAAACTTCATTCATGCTTGTAAATTCGGAAATGAAATTTATTTTAAAATATTACAAGCATAAAGAAAATTTCTAAATTACTTATTACATACAATTTCATCAACATTAATAGTTGTATGCTCAAGAAACCACGTAAATTATGATGGGGAGTTTTTCCTCTTATCCTTAAACAAGAGAACATGAGGAGATACGTGGTCTTTAATAAATGAGAAACCGATAGGAAACCAGTCATCCATGTTTAATTTCTCAAAGAATCTATGTCATTCAAGTGATATTGATAAAGTTCACATTTGAGTTTATTAGACTCCTACACTTATGGGTCCCACCTCTAGGAAAATGACATCCTAGGTATGAATGACGGGGTCTTAAGACCATCTTACAGACATTCTCAAATGGAAATTAGATGAGGTTCATTATCCTTTTGTTCAACCATGCATGCTTCTTCTTAACGATTTACACAAGTATATTGTTCATACGGACAAATATAGATTAGGCATAATGAAAGACATCAAAATCAAAACCCATTGCCAACAAGCCTGTTCAGTATTCCGATGGGGTAATTTTGACATCTAAGAAATATCCTTCCCAGGCAGAATATGCCATTGCCCATGAGCCTATTCAGTACCCTGATGGGTTTGCCTAGTTATACCACAAGCCGGTACCCGCTGCCAGCAGACCTGTTCAGTATCCCAATGGGTTAGCCTCTTACACCCATTTTCCATCAAAGGCTCTTGTTGTTAAGAACCAAATACCAATATAGCATAGAAAAACCTCAGAAAAAGTACTCAACGCCTTGAAAAAGAGATAATTTTAGATAATAAGCCTCTTCGAGGGGGCAACCTCCTTTTACCCCACTTAAATGTTTAAGTAAAAGATGATTCAAAATGAAAATGTATCCTTGGTATATATAGGAGACTAGGAGGTATAATTACAACTAATGGCCTAAAGCCGACATAAATAAAATAACATTACTAATATAATATGCCCCAATTAAGGGGTAATGAGATAGTATTAGGGCTTAACATGCCCCTCCCCTTGAGACAAGTGTTGTCTGCAATGCTTGAGTAACTTTGGATGCTTCTATATAAAAGAATCATCTTCCCAAGTGGAATCTTCAACCGGTAGTTTCCTCCATTTAATGAGATACTCT
>WSFP011565749.1:0-10901 GCA_009831015.1 Picea engelmannii
TTTGTAATTCAAGAATTGTCCACGGATTTCCTATTGATTATTGACAATAATGCAACAAGTAGAACCTAATGTGAAGAATCATAAGGTCTTTGTGAAGAAAAATAATCACCATTTAAGCTCATGGTAAGTACCTAGCATTGTGATATATAACCTATCTTAGATACTAAAGAATTCTTCCCTATAAGTGTGAAGTTTACAGGACCTAATATGAGGAATCATAAGGCCACCTTAAAGGGAATGATAGAGCCATATGTGAAAATCATAAGCTCACTATAATGGGAGGGAAGAGGAGAGAAAACAAACAAACTAGATAGAGGAATATTTCCAAGTGTTGAAAAAATGTAAACTTTTTGAAATGTCTTTTTTTAGATGAGAAACCATTTGAAATAAAAGTAATAAGTTCTCATAGTGGTGAGAATTACATCAAATGTATTCAACTCATGTATTCTTATTGTAGAAGAAATCATTTATTCTTAGATGTGAATGAAGCATTGTATATTTAACTGTTTTCTATCAAAGTGACGTTTCATAATTGTATCATGCCATTTATGTGATATTTAAATGTTTTTCATTGGAGTCTTGAGAAAAAAGACAAAATTCAAGCTCTATTGCCATCTTTATAAATAGATATATTACCCAATTTAGCTATGAGACAAGACATTTGATTTGAAAGTACTGACTTGATTTGCAAAAGCTTAAGTGTGAATGGACTTAATTTAAATTATAAATCTTAAATCACAATTGAAAGATTGAATTGAAGAAATGCAAAGCAGAAAGAATCAATAGACAAGGCAAGAAGGTTGATAACGAAGTTCACCCATCTTGGGCTATGTCTCTGGGTTCGCTTCCAATGAGTGACAGGTCCATTAAAAGATGAAAACATGATTATTACATAAATTTGGTCTCTAACCTACAAGCAAACATTTCTTTGTTTCTGCTGCATAGGTTTTGGTATTCCAGAAATCCACTTCCCATCTCGAGTTGCCAAGAAAATGGCTACAAAACTCCTTTTATTCAAAATTACACAAATAAAATTCAGGATTAATTATCCCTATGCATGAAAACCTTCCAAAATTGCATTACATGGTGCAATGGTAAAATCCTTTGGTTATAAAGTTGGAGGTCGCAGGTCAAATCTCGGTTTGTTGGGATTTTCAGGCTATGCAAATATTACAGTTTAATTATAATATATGCATGTCTTAACAAGTCGTATATTTGGCACATTGGTTAAAAACATTGGACCGTTGGGCAGAGGTCGAGGGGTCAAGCCTTTGGACCGTCCACTTTTGGGTAACAGATAACAATCACAATTTAAATATAAGTTCCATCACTATCCATAATAAGTGACACCGATGGTACAACATTGGGGCGTTGTGTTTATTCCATGAAGGTTGGGGGTTCAATCCACCCGCTTGATCCTTCCTTGGTTGATAAGCCCCTTTTCGGGAAAATGGGGCTGCCACGTGGTAGCCTTTGATTGGTCCATGTGACAAACACATACCTTGTACAATAAATTGCCAGGTCCTTCTATCACGTTACCCTGCCAAGTCAGTTTTCCACGTAAACATCCATACCATCTAGTTAGCATGCCACGTCAACATCTTTAAGCCTTTAAGCCGGATGTCTTGTATGTATTTTCACATGTCTTGTCCCTGATGACGCCATGTTTCAACCTTGTCATCTCTTTTACATGTTTGGCTAAAAATTCAAAAAACCATAACTTTCTCACATGACATCTTTTTGAGCATGTTTAATTTTTTCTAGAAATATATCAACGAGCTCTTCGACATGGAGAAATTTTCATCAGCATTTGAGAACACAAATTTTTATCAGTCAAAAGATCCACCTATATCAATCCTCCCCACTGAGAAGCTTTTGGACCACCAAATTTTTTTTTATTCAAAAAGTAAGTGAGAATATTGTCTCCTATATCTAGTATCCATCCATCGTGCTCTAATAGTGAAAATTTGGCTCATCAAAACAAGTTTTCCAACAAAGGTGAAAAATTCCATAACAATATTAACATAAAAAATCATTCTCTTACTTTCACAAACATTTTTATTGACCGTCGCAACTAATAACCATACAAAATGGATTAATAGTAAAAATGAATACATAGTTGCTAATAAAAATGAATCAACAATATGATTTCTCTTCTTAACAAAAACAACATTAACCAATGAATCTATTTCACTCTCAACCATGGGTTGTAAGCTTGTATCCTTGGTGCTTGCTTGCAGCAAGGTCTCGAGTTGTAACTAATATGAATCTTGTAACGATGTTGATTTCAAAATACATAATATGTATTTCAAAATAGGTTATTATGAATCAAACCTATTTTGAAATACATATTATGTATTAGGTTATTATGAATCAAACCTATTTTGAAATGCAGCATAACCTTACCAAGAATAATTGAGATCCATTTTCCTTCTTCACCATTTGTTTTATAGAAAAATTCTCAATGACACATGTCCACATGCACAAATATTTAACTTTTTAGATTAAATTAATTATGATTATTCATCCACACACTTGTCACACTCTCCCCAAGTTTCACAAGTAATTACCATTTTTATTTTATTTAAAAATTCAATTTCTCTCACAATCCCCAATGTGTTCATATTTTCGCTCTTAGTTGTCCCTTTGTTCCCCAAGTTCTCATTTAATGAGTGTCTCCTAACTAGATCTTAGTTAGAGTTGGATTAGGAGTCTTCTTCTATTTAGACTAGTGGTAGTTTGACTCTAGATACTATTCTATGTGTACACCTATTCTCTCATATTTTATTTCTTCCTATTTTAAAAATCCCTTTTATTATTTTCATGCACACATGCATTTTATCCAACCTTTAAATTGTATTCCCCCTTTTTTCTAGAGTTTGATTATATTCTCCAATCTTTTAATTTATGTCATAATTCAATTAGTCCCTTGATTAAATTTAGTTTTAGACTTAGGCTTAGACTTTTATTGGGCTTTATAATTAATAAATTCATTGTTTAATCAATTATTTTAATCCAACAAGGTCTAATCATTTCAATGTTTTCTAGGCCACCTAGATTTATTGACTCAAGTTTTTAATTACGCGACGTGCCCTTCAAGACATACCTTCGTGCTCCAAGGGTGCCACTCGTCTTAGACTGGTTTTGGAAGTTTGTCCGACCCTTGGACTCAACACTCCATTCGGTCGACCTTGTGAGAGACTAAGGGCTTCTAAGGAATACAGACTTTGCCTTATTGCGTGCCCCATAGAATCTTCATGAGCGTCTGTCTCGGTCCGCCCTCATGACGTCGTGGACCTCTCGAACTAGGTAATCGTTAACCTATAGTTCAAAATACATATTATGATGTTGTGAACGAGATTCAAAATACATAATTCTATTGCATGCTTTTGGTTTTAATCCATTGTATACATCAATGCATTCTATATATATTAACAATGTATATATCTTAATAGTATTCTATTGCATGCTTTTGGTTTTAATCCATTGTATACATCAATGCATTCTATATATATTAACAATGTATATATCTTAATAGTATAATGGTTTTAATGTGCAAATACTTATAGAGGAATCACACCCAAACGAATAGAATGGTGGACTTCATCTTATCACTGAGAATCTCATTCACAACATCATAATATGTATTTTGGGATGGTCAATCAACCGCCCTACTATCTTTGACTGTTCGTCGATTCTCCGATTGAAAAACATGTCGAATACTTGAATGATTAATGTAGAGATATGGTTGATCACTTGATAGACTATATCCAGATGTATTTCAACTGCTGGACCAATTTTATATAGATGTAGTTCAACTTCCCGACCGAATGTATCCATATGTAGGTAAACCACTCAATCGGTTGAATCTAGGAGAAGTGTGATGAACCATTAGTTCTTGATGTTCCAACACCCCCCATCAACACACGTCTTTGAATATTTAGGAGGTGAAATTATGTCATCATGAGACCTCCCATAATTTCATCTTCCTGAAGCTCAAGAATTGTACATAGCTTGATAAATCTAGCTTAAGGAAAAATGTTTGGTAAAGATATCAACAACCTATTCATCTGTTTTGCAATATTCAAGAGAGGCAACTTTCTCATGTACTAATTTTCTCAAACAGTGAGCATGAATCTCAATATGATTCATCTTACCATGGGAAATAGGGTTGTCAAAAACCTATATAGAACTTTTATTTTCACAGTATATTATAGTCGAGGGTTCAACAGGAAAGCCAAGTTCTCCCAAAAGTTGGCAATTCCAGACTGCTTCAGTATCTTTTTAAATGATGCCATGATGTTTTGATTTTGTAGTCGACAAGGAGACTGCCTTTTGTTTCATACACGACCACACCAATGGTCTAGTGCTATAGAAAAACGCATACCCAAAAGTGTAATTTCTTGTAAATGTGCTGAACCTGCATAGAATAGATCTAGCTAAACAATAATACACACATTTGCAGAGATAATTTGGGAAAGAAGAAGAAGGAGAGAAAGAATGGAAGAATACTCATTAACCGTTGTGAGTAATGAATAATTTACACATGATATACTCTGTATAAATCAATGAGTTTGAATGGAGGATAACCAATGCACCATAGTGGTGGTCTAGAGTGATCTAGACCCACACCAACAATTACGGAAGTGAACTCCCACCTAGTCTAGTTTCTCAGACAGTTACAGTAGTGAACTGCCACCTAGTTGAGCTAACTAGTCAACTAGTCTTCAATTAACTAACTAAACAGAGAGTAGTGAGGAGTTAACTCATGGAATCAAGGCTAATGTGCCACTCTGGTGATGATACCAAGGAAAGTTTGAATTATCATGGTGATGATCCCAATGTTGCATGGTGACAAAACCAATGCAACATCTAAACTCAACTCAACTAGTCAAATTGAAGTGTCAACTGAAAGAGAATATTCTCCAAGTGGAATATTCTCCCCTAAATTATAGGAGATTGGATAATGACTAATTATAGCTAATAAACAAGGAAAAATAAATCCTAGGTGTGTGTGAAGTAACTCCAACACCCCCCCTAAACATCACTATGGTGAAAATAAATATCGGGTCCCGACAACGAGGCCATGTTAGGTACCCAAGTACAAAATATACACTGAAAATAAAGTGAGGAAAGAGGGAAAACCTCATGGGAAAAACCCCCCTCAAGGTATAATGTATGTAAAAAGAAGAACTACAGTTGCTAGGAAACTGTGTCCTTCACTCCCAAGCGACTTCGTAGAGAATGGAACTTCTGCTTAGTGAAGGTCTTAGTGAATATGTATGTCGTCTATTCTGTTGAAGGACAAAACTGTAAGTCGATGATCCCCTCGTGTACTAATTCCTGGATGTAGTGCATGTGGATCTCGATGTGCTTCGTCCGCTGCCTCTGAACTGGATCTCTGTAGAACTTTAGAGTACTCTGGTTGTCACACCAGATGACGATCGACTGATGAAACTGAATGCCCAAATCAGTGAGAAAATGTTGTAGCCACATAGCCTGAATGGTTATGTTAACTACCCCTCTGTACTCTTCCTCGACTGAAGATAAAGAAATGGAATCTTACTTCTTGCTCGACCAACAGATAGGCCCGGAACCAAGACTGAGTGAGTAACTAGATGTGGAATTGCGATCAATGCTATCGCCAGCCTAGTCCGAATCAATAAACCTGATGAGATATAATGTAGAGTCTGCTGCATAATGAATCCCAAAGGTGATGGTTCCCTGTACGTATCGAAGGATACACTTTGCATATTTCCAATGTAGCTCATGCTGCTCCTTCATGAACCTGGAAACTGTGCCAACTACATATGAGAGGTCTAGTCTGGAGTGTGTGAGATACAACAAACTCCCCACTATATGTCTGTATAGTGTGTTGTCAACTAGTGGAGTCTCCCCACCATCCTCAAGTTTGACTCCTGATAGGAAAGGAGTCGGAGTAGACTTGCAGTCTGTCATGTGAAATATCCCAAGGAGATATCGTGCATACTTGGCCTGAGAGAATTTGATGCCTGATGCATCATCATCGATCTCAAGTCCAAGGAAGAAGTGTAATGGACCCATGTACGTCATCAAAAACCTGTCATGCAAAATCCTCTTGATTGCAACAATCACTGAAGTTGAGCAACCAGTGATAAGCAAATCATCAACATACAGAACTAAAAGTAGAAGTGAATTAGCCATCCTAAGCATGTATACATTCAGGTCTGATTTACAATGTACAAAGTTCTATGATAATAGGTAGGAGTCCATCTTGGCATACCATGCCCTCGGAGCCTACTTGAGGCCATAAAGGGACTTCTTCAGTCGACAGACCAAAGATGAGTCCTGCATAAATCCATGGGGTTGATCCATGTAGATATCCTCATAGAGATCACCGTGAATAAATGCATTCTTCATGTCCATCTGATGGACTTCCCATCCTTTGGCTACCGCAATGGAAAGTGCCAATCGTATGGAATCCATCTTCTCTACTGGAGCGAAGGTCTCATCATAGTCAATACCATGAACCTGCTGAAAGCCTTTGGAAACAAGCCTGGATTTGTATCTCCTAATCTATCCATCCTCTATGCTCTTGGTCTTGTAGACCCATCTGCATATGGAAATTTTCCTCCCAGAAGGAAGGGGAACCAGATTCCAAATCTGGTTATCGAGGAGGGAGTTTTACTACTCCTACATGGAGGATTCCCAAAAGGTATTTCCAACAACCTCGCCATAAAGCCGTGGATTTGAAGACTGAACCAAGAAAAGATGCCTGGAGGGCAATGGTTCAGTGGAAATGAGTGCAACAAAAGGCTACTCGAAATCAGATTGATTCCTCCTAGTATCGGTTGAATCACCAATGAGATCCCCTGCATCTTAAAGAGTAGTATGTGCTCACTTGGGCCTCTGCTTTGGCTATGCAATTGCATTTGGGTGCTCTGACTCTGCATCCGACATACTGACTCTGAATTTGAATTGTATGAGTCCTTTGAATTAGAAATCTCGTCTGAATAAAAGTTACCATGTGCATGCTCATCATCTCAGACAGGTGGAAGAATGAAGGTGTCTGCATGCGAATGTTGAGGTGCGTGTGAGACACTTTCTTTGAATTGGACACTATGCTCAATCATGAGCTGGTCCAATGAAATATCAATAAGCCTATATCCCTTCACACCATCAGGGTAGCCAACAAAAAATTCACTCGATTCTTTGTGGATCAAGTGCCTTCCTCTCTTCAGAGGGAATCTGGGCCCATGCACATGGACCGAAAATGCGAAAGTGGGTCACTTCTGGTTTGAGGCCGCTCCAAGCCTCATAGGGGGTCTTATCCTTGAAAGATCTATGGGGAGATCTATTTTGGATGTATGTTGCACAATTAAGTGATTCGACCCATAGTCTCTGTGGTAGTGACTTTGCATGCAGCATGCAAGATGCCATCTCCTTTAGTGATCTGTTTTTACGCTCAACAAATCCGTTTTGTTGTGGAGTATGGGGAACTGTGTGCTGCAACTGAATCCTTGCCTTATGGAAAATATTATGGATCTCATGATTTACATACTCTCCCCCGTTATCAGTTCAGGGGAATTTGATCTTCTTTCTGGACTGTGTCTCAACCAAGGCTTTGAAATCTTTGAGGTGTTGAAAGACCTCTGATTTTTTCCTGAGAAAGTAGATCCAAATAAAACGTGAGAAATCATCAACAAAAATGAGAAAAAACCTCTATTTGTTGATGAATGGATGCAGAAAAGGATCCATAAGGTCACTGTGGATCATATCTAAAGGTGCGGAAGCTCGTTGAGACTTTCCCTTGTCGAATTTCTCTTGAGGGTGTTTCCCAACAACACATCCCTCACACACTCCCTTGGAGAAATGGATGTCTGATAGACCATCAACCAATATTTTCTTGCTAATTTGTTGCATGTATCTGAAATTCAAATGTCCAAACCTTTCGTGCCATATCCTACAACTTTCATCATCATGAGTAAGCAGTAAAGCAGAATCAGGTTCAATGAATTCAGAAAATGTATACAATCTAGACTGATGATTTACCTCACTGGTAGCAACCCTGGAGTTGTTTTGCATGTCGTATATTTCCACGGAATTTGGTGCGAATATGAATTTATTTCCGGTGCTGGAATTCGTCATCTCATACACGGAGAGAAGGTTGACAAAAATCTTGGGAACATGCAACACATTCTCGAAGCTTCTTTTGGTGAGTTCAATCCTTCCTTTATCGATGAATTCGACAGAAGAGTTGTCACCCATCAGAATAGGAGGACCTTTGCATGCATCCAATGGAGAAATGGATGTCTGGTAGACCATCAACCAATATTTTCTTGCTAATTTGTTGCATGTATCTGAAATTCAAATGTCCAAACCTTTCATTCCATATCCTACTACTTTCATCAGCATGAGTAAGCAGTAAAGCAGAATCAAGTTCAATGAATTCAAAAAATGTATACAATCTAGACTGATGATTTACCTCACTGGTAGAAACCCTAGAGTTGGTTTGCATGTTGTATATTTCCATGGAATTTGGTGTGAATATGAATTTCTTTCTGGTGCTGGAATTCGTCATCTGATACACAGAGAGAAGGTTGACAGAACGCTTGGGAACATGCAACACATTCTCGAAGCTTTCGTTGGTGAGTTCAATCCTTCCTTTGTCGATGACTTCGACAAAAGATTTTTCCCCCATTAGTATAGGAGGACCTTTGTATGCATCCAATGAAGAATATAATGCTTCTGATGAAACCATGTGATGTGATGCTCCTGAATCTACGATCCAAGCATCGGGAGAGGAGTTGATTGCAATCAAAGCATGGCTAGAATTGTCTTTCTTGGAATTTAGATATTCTGGCTTCTTTTTCTTTGCACCCTCGGGGATTCAAAGTTTCACCTACTAGAAGGTTCCTTCACTAGAAAGTTTCTAGGAGGTTATATATAATTATATAAATAAGTATAATCAATGTAATGGAATGTATTGTGAAGTATATTATAATTGTAGAAAGAATTTATTGTGGAGTGATTTCCTTCCTTAACAAATAGTTAATGGTGTTACTCTACCTCAAGGGTTTTCTCTACAATTCTTGTGTTCATTCTTTTGTTATGTATTGTGTAGTTCTATTATGTTCAAGATAATGTCTATCTTCCATTTTCATATATATTGAGTACATTACAAAATTTGTGGGATCTATATTGAATTCCCCTCAACCAACAATGTACCCCAAATACACCAATGACTATTGAAAAAGTTTACATTTTTTAAGGTTTGCCAATTGTTATTTTTTTAAAGGTCTTTAACACTTGCATGAGATGCGAGATATGTTTTTTACCAGGTAGATCTATAAACCAATATATAATATAAGTACATTGTTATGAATTAATATAGAAACAAATGCAATACATGATTCATAAAATGCATAAATGTAGCTAGTGGATTACATAAATGAAAAGGCATTATGGGCCATTCATATAGAAATTTCCTTGTCTTGAAGGTGTTCTTGAAAGTGTTGTATTGTTTAACTCATATATGGTGATATCCCAATTTGAGATCCAACTTGGTGAAGTACTTGGCACGCTGCAACTAATCTAGCAAACCATCAATCTTGGGTAGAGGGTATATATTTTTTAGAGTGATATTATTCAAATATCTGTAGTTGATATACATTCTTTAAGTCCCATCATTCCTAGGTACTACGATGATAGGTGGCCCACAAGGTGAGGTGCTTCATCAAATTACTCCCTACTCCAAAAGCTTCTACGACTATTTCTTCACTTCATTTGCTTCTAGGATGGACTATTTTTATAGCTCATTTTTTGGGAATGGGAAGCTAGGAAACAACTGTATCTAATGCCCTACTTCCCTCTTAGGTGGTAAACCTTTAGGATCTTAGAAATTATTTTGTATTCCTGAAAAATTCCCTCCTAATGATGTTTCTTCTCTTTGGTACATCCCTTTAGAGATTCATTTTCTTTTACCAACTCATCTCCTAACAAGTTCTCTCTTAAGAAGAGGAATACAAACTTCCTACTAAATCTAATCAATTTAATATTTTGGTTACCTCTTACCAGACAAATATACGATTTACCTTACGTATTCTTGAATTATCATTATTAGTCATCCTTTAATAATCTTAATACAAGTATAATTAACACATTAAGTACTCTTGTTTTTATTGTATCACATGTAGATGTGTACATTACTAAATAAGGTTTACTCTAGTGAATAATTAGTTTCTTGTCCACATATGACAAATGGATGAGATCTAGTTAGTACATGTTTTAATTCTATAAGTTTCAATTGATATAAATTTAATGAATGTTCTTACATATATTTACAATTAATTATTTCATCTTGACTTTCTTCACATGTCCTCCATTCAATTTGTACAAGGTAATGGAAAGGGTGTTTCCAATGGTCCTCCACCCACACTTACGCATGAGCCCATACCTAAGTCTAAATATCCATATATCCACATTACATAGATACATACTCAAATTCAAGGCTCAGTTGATGAGCTACAATCTCTCAATCAAATCTAAGCTATACACCAATTTTTGAAACAATGATTATAGAAAGTAATTATTAATTCGAGTGTTTACATTTAATGTCATTATAGAAAGGTCCAACTATAAGGGGCTATCAATGTCGTAGTCATGTGGGAACATGAGTGGGATGCAATATTTTTTCATTTTATTAGGACCCATTTATGATCCCATAATATATTGTACAAACTGAAATTCCATATACACACTTTACCATCATTGTCATTTTGTAAATTTTTTACTAAAAGTTATCTAACCTATTTTTAAATTTTAATCATGGTATAATGTGGTGAACACTATTTTTATGAGTTATATGGGTGTCGATGCTCTTGTAGAGATGATGGGGTCTAGCATAGGTGACAATGATAATG
>WSFP011565764.1:0-10901 GCA_009831015.1 Picea engelmannii
TTTTGAAAAGGAGCCTGAATCTTCTGGTCTTCTCTGTCTCTTCCCTTCTCTCTTTGCACATTTGGGGGAGTAAAATTGTTTGGCCTCCTGAATCCTCCTTTGTTTTTGGCGTTCAGAGGGCCCTTGTATGCTTGCCTCCCCTCGACTTTCATTCTCTCCATCTCTGTAGACAGAGACTTCACCATCTTGGTCAGTTCATCCATTTGAGGGTGGGGCACCGACGGGCTAGAAGTTGAGGCTTTGGATCTTCCCTTTCTTCTGTCTACGTCAACCTCATTCCTCAATTTATCAGCTGCTAATACATTGGATTCCACTTCTATGGCCACATATTGCATTTGGGCTAAGGAGGTGGCTCTTCTTTCTCTTAGTAACAGACAGAAATCGGGGCCAAACGCACTAGCATAAGAAATCTTGGTCGAGGCTTCTAAAGGCTTTATTTCGGCGGGGATTTTGTTATACATATTATTGAATCTTTTGGAGAAGTCGGAGACAGACCCTCCATCCACTTTCTTCAAAGATCCGAACTTTTTCATGTAATACATGAAATCCTTCCTATCGCCCCACTACTTCAGGAAAGCACTATCCAGAGCCTTGATCCCAGCAATAGATCCAGGGGCCAATCCTCTAAACCACTTCCTCACCTCACCATCTAGGCTCTGGACGAAGACTCTCATCCAAACGTCTTCATTTTCAATGTTTAGGTTGCCTGCATAACTGTAGAAAGCAGCCAGGTGCTCTTCTGCAGTTATATCTCCTTCCCCAGTGAACTTGGGCATATACTTCAAGTAATCTCCAGCA
This sequence comes from Picea engelmannii, assembly GCA_009831015.1. Lineage (NCBI taxonomy): Eukaryota > Viridiplantae > Streptophyta > Pinopsida > Pinales > Pinaceae > Picea > Picea engelmannii. The sequence continues at coordinate 799 of WSFP011565764.1, forward strand.
GGGAGAGGATTCATAGGATGAGGTAGGATTAAGGGGGCATATCTGGCAGCGACTATGGCGTCCATTCTATTTAGAGGGGGATTAGAACCAGCCATAGGGATATTAGGTGGAGGAGAGCTTGGAGGAGATGGAGTTCGCGAAGGGGCTACTAGGAATGAGTCTCGAAGTGGAGTGGGAAACAAGAGGGGATTTAAGGAGAAAGCTAACGAGCTCAAGTCAGCAGGTGCTTCTCTTTGTGCGGGAGTGGGGAAATGTTTTGTAGTCTTGGGTCTAGGCCAGAGGACAACTTCAGAGGAGAGGGGAGTGACAAATATTTCTCCCTCTAATCCTAGACCAGGAGGGGAAAACTCAGCAGGAACACTCCCAAAATTCAGGAAACGGGAAACCTCTAAAGGAGGTCTATTAAGAAACTAAGGAGGAGAAAATGGAGTTCTTATAGAAGGAGATGGCAGATTATCTGTTTCGGCGGTGAAAGCTTCTTCTTCAGGGGCCTTTCCTTTTCTGAGAACCACCTCTGGATCAGTTTCAGGTGTAGCTAGAGGCAGCTGTGGATGAGACCGCATGTGTCTACCTCTGAAAGCCACAATTAACACGGCAGGTTCTCCCCAATGGAGTCGCCAGGTGCACAGTAGCAATCTTCAAAGTCTCTGATACCTAATGCACCTTCAGAATCAGAGGCTCAATGTCGTTCAATCCCGGGAAAAAATTTCAACTTCGTCCCCGACAACGGCGCCATAAATTTTGGCATCAGAAGTCACCCCTAGATTGCAGTAGGAGCAGAGCCCGACGCCCATCAATTTATGTCACGATTTGTTTAATCGGGTGATCAGATGGAGGTTAACTCAAACGATGTGGTCTTAACTCTGAAACTAGGCCAGGCATGCATGGGCAAGTGAGGTCTTAGGTAACTTCAAACAGTGGGTCGTAGTAAGGGTGAGTAGGGGGAAGACTTGTATCAGAGAGATGCAAGGGTCTGTCGTAAACATCGGGTTCCTAACAGACTATGGAAGAAAACATCGAAACGCAAGATCTTCCTACGCTCAGATGCAGAAAACCAGAGAAAACAATAATGCCATAATAAATCCTTTTTCACAACAGAGTTGCCATAATTCGTGCGAATCAGTCGATCACGAACTCTCTTAGTGTAAGATGAGAACTTAGATGGAGTAAGAAGATTGTCTGTTATAAAATAAGAAATCTCATATACAGATGCATGACGAGAAAGCTAGAATGTTTGCTAAAACTTTACAATCGGGAGCTTTTCTCTACCATCGATAGATTACAAAATACAAAGATTGAGTCTATATACTCAGTTAAAGTTCGCCTAACAGAGGTGTGCCCAGCCACCCAGGGCTCGGTGTCTTTTCAGTCAAATTCATGCTGAAATCCTCCTTTACACGCCACCTTAACTGTGCATGGCTCCTGTAAGGAGGGTAGCTGAGCCATTAAGTGTCGGGCTAGCGTGCGCAAACTTCTCTGTCTATTAGAGGACTTTGGCATGTCTTCTCTGAAAAAATGGGTACACAGGACCCTTTCGAGCAGACCGCTCGCCAGACCTTCCATACTTCGCACTTAATGACTGAGGAGATGTTTCCACCACCTTTTCTCGCCTTCATTTACTCCAAGCGAAAACCAGGACCGAGGTCGGATCAAATGGCACTTGGAGGTCACGGTAATTTCTTCTGTGAACATACACGACGCCTTCAACCCTTCCTGAGCATCTCTTTTCTTTCCCAAGTGACCACGGGCTGTGACCATGTGCTTATCCCCAAGGCGCCCTCGGCGTTCGCAAATATGAAGGGGTTGATCCTTGCTACTCGAAATCGCGATGAGCGATATGCCGAGACGACTTAATCTGGCGCCATGCGTCCCTCTATATCTGATGGCTCTTAACTCTCCCGACAATACTGTGGGCCCGGGTCCGGGACTCTCCTGGCACCTCGCGCATCAGAATATAATGGAGCTGCTCTTTGCACCTTGGAGTCACGATGGGAGAAATGTCGAGATGGTTCATTTTGCTGCTAGGTGTCCCCTTTGGATGGATGGCTGAAAATGTTTCGTGATGTCCCGGGCCCCACTTTCGGCGCTTTCGGCGCTGTCAGGGTTCGGGGTTTCGAGATGTTCAAAGACATAGAACCTTCACCCTCTGAACTCGCGATTGCCGAAAAGCTGACGTGACCAGATCTTGTGCCACGTGCCCTTTGGGATGAACGACTGTCATCCATTCCTGATCATGCTATGGGCGCTATCCATTGCGCTAACCTCGGCGCAGCTTTGCTAATCGCGATTTCCTGCCCACCGCTTATCTGATCCTTTGGATACATCCTGAACGTTGAAATAAGAGTGCTCGCTCGCTTGATCTGGGCCCGAAACGGATTTCTTCTGTGTGTTGTGCTTGGGTGCTTCTCGTGCAACCTGCACACCTAGATATCTCTATGCTGAAGACAAATAATGTTGCTAACAGGACAAACCAACTCTCCATCCCATTGTTCACACAGAGGAACTAGTTATTGGGTTCTTCAAGAGTTTTAATGAGGCATCATGTGATGGGTTCTTTGTGAAGGATAAAAAATCCTCCTTTGAGGTGAGGTATAATAGCCTTGGACCCTTGGTATTGGAATCTCCCGGTCAATTTTTCTATCAACTCTTTGCGAAGTAAAATTCCCCAGCTACTTAAAGTGTCTATCACTATTACATCTATCATGAAAGAGACATCAGGGCAAGCATGGAAGGAAACACTTAGGTCTTTGATAATGCCTCGTGTGAAACCATCTTGTGTGTTTGGTTGGGATATATCACGACCTAATTGGTACATAACCCTCTGGGTCATAATGTTTCTAGGGGTATCTGGGTCAAAAACACAATTATGGAGAAGGAAATCGTTGATTTGGAGAGTAACATAAAAATGTGTAGGTTCTCCATATTTCATTCCTATGCTTCCAGCATGGTAGACTACGGGGTATTCCTCTTCACAATCATCTTCCGCATCGATTTGTGAAGGTGATTATTCAATATCTCCAACCTCAAGATCTCTAAAGGTACCTTGAGGGGGTTTCAAATCCTTGGGGGGCTCATTTTGTTGTGAAAATAAGGAAGCATCTTTCATGTTTGAGAAACCCGTGATCCATTTCCTAGGGAAAGTGTTATTTTCTACCTCTAGAATCTCTAGGGGGTCATGCTCTAGTTCTCCCATGCTTTCCTTATTCAGCTCCAATATGTCATCATTGTTTAAAAGATTGACCCGATGAATGGAATCGTTGAACTTAAGATTTTCTTCAATCTGGCAAGCAACATCTTGTGCTTCTTCTAGGCTTGTGGCAAATCGGTTCTTGACGGTAAATTGTAATTCTCCTTCTAAGGAGTTTAGATAGTGTTGGAGAATAGCGCTCTCTTGGTGAAAGTTGGGCTCAAGTTTGCTAATTAGGGTGTTGAACCTATCATTGAATTCCCTAACATCTTCGTCACTTTACTTGCAAATTTTGAGGTATTGGGAATAAATAGAGGCCACACTCTCTACCTTACCCCATAGTTTCAAGAAATCTTGTTCCACATCTTCAGGGGTTTTGAGGATTCCACTTGGGAGTGTCTTAATCCAATCCCTGACATTCTCGGTGAGTGAGGTCAAGAAAAGTCTCATAAACGTGTCGGTATTTTCTTTTTCATATTGATGGAATTCATAACCCTCACAAAATTTAGTCCATTGTGTGTTGCCATAAGAACCTACCTCTCCCGGGAATTTGGGCATCTAGGAGTCGACTTCTTTTGGGATATCATGTAATCCCCCTTGGATTTTAGCCAATTCCAAAGGGCCAAAAAGTTCTCCGGGAGACCATTTAGGAGGAGCTACATGGATGACATGGATAGCAGGAAGATAGAGTGTATACTGACGTCTGCTACGAGTCATCATTGTTGGAGTCACCAAATAATCTTCTGGAGGTTATCAAAAGGATGAGGGGATCATCCTCAGTGGAGTCGCCAGGTAGGCTTTGTAAGATAAATGATTTTGGAGAAAAAGGCTTACCGAAAAAGTGTCGTCTTGAGGAAAATTAACTCAATGTTCCCCGACAACGACACCAAAATGTTATCACACAATTTGTACTTGCCCAAAATCCCAAGGCAAGTGGATACAAAATTGGCGCAACTGCGAATAACCTATCACTGTCACCTTAATAGGAGATCCCTTTCTAATTAGGAATATGCTAAGCCTACCCCAGAGGAGACGTCCTCAGTGACCTGGGTGCTCAACTTTAGTTTCTAATTATAACCTTAATATGGATCTAATTTGCAATGAAAGTTGTAATTTATCTTTGATATCTAAATATATCTCTATTATTAATAATTTTCAAACCCTATTTCCCTCAGTGGCAACCTTGACTCCAATTCTTTCAATAGTTTTCCCAAATCCTCTTTACCTTCATCCATTCCCTATCCATCAACGATTATTAATCTTTCGTCTATTGATCTTGACCCGCCTTCCATCCATATTCTTTTAACTTTGCCTTGGTCCCCCATCATATCCTCATGTAAGACATTATTTGCTTTATTGAATCCATAACACATCATCCCCCTACTCACGAAGCTAAAGAGATTCTGCAAGATTGTGGTAAAATTATGCTTCTATCCAACCCTCCTAAACCAAACCTTTCAAAAGAATAATTTATATCCATTCACCACCTTAATGATAACCCTGATACAATTATCTTAAAAGTTGATAAAGGTAATGTTACAATGATTATGAATGCCTCCAACTACGAATCTAAACTTCAAAACCTTCTTTATTCTTCTTTGTATAAACCTTTGGCCAAAAACCCAATTAATGTTGTCACTAACCTTGTCACCAAATCCATTAAATCTTCTTCTCTGAACCCTAACATTCATAAACCCCTTATCCCTCACAACCCTCAAACCCCTACGATGTATGGGCAACCCAAGATTCATAAAAAAGACATCCCCCTTATTCAACTGGTAAGCACTATAGGAGCACCCACTCATGCCCTTGCTCACTTTCTTAGTGATAAACTTCAGTCATTTATTAGAAAAAAATCCTCTTTTATTAAAGACTCCTTTGATTTTATTCAAAAAACGCAACATATTCTTCTCAATGAACAAGACATTATGGTTAGTTTTGATGTTATTTCCTTGTTTACCAAAATTCTTTTTTCGGAAGCTCTTGACCTTATCGCCACACTGATTGACCTTGAAAACCTTAACCTCGTTTAAATCTATCTCACCTTGAATTTATTCACCTTTAAAGGGATTTTCTATGAACAAACACAAGGTACAACTATGGGGTCCTCCTTATCCCCAATGGTCACTAATATTTTGATGGAACATTTCAAAACTTTAGTCTTTAATAGCTTTCATCTTAAGCCCAAATGCAAGTTTCCATTTATTGATGATACCTTCATTGTTTGGCCTCATGGATATTCCTATTTGACCTCCTTCTTTAACCATCTTAACAACATCTCCCCCCACCCCCCCCACCCCCCAATATTCAATTTAGGAAACACAAAAAGATAATTCTCTTCCCTTCTTATATGTTTTTAGCTCTCATTCTTTTGATGGTTCCCTTAACCACCAAGCATATAGGAAAAAGACTCATATTGATCGATATCTTCATGCCTAGTCCCATCATCACCCAATACATAAATCTATTGTTCTAAAAACTTTAGTTAATCGAGCCATTCACATATTTGATTCTTTAAGAAAGAAAAATCCCACCTTAAAAAGACCCTCGTGGCCAATGGTTACTCAATCTCTCAAATCAACAAAGCCTTCTACTCAACCCTCAATTCTAAATTAAAAAAATCGCATGCCCCTTCTCTACCCCTAGCTCTCATTTCTCTTCCCCACATCCAGAGCACCACATATCATATTTCTAAAATTTTGGCCAAAAAGAATATCAAAAATATCTTTAAACCCTTTAAGACCCTCAAACAATTATTTAGAATTGTTAAGGAAAAATATGACCCTATGCTTGGTCAAGAAGTTTATCAAATTCCTTGCTCCTATGGCAAATCATACATAGGTCAAACTGATAGATATTTCAAAGCTCGTCTCAAAGAGCATATAGCTTACACAACCCACGATTAGATCTCTAACTCAACGATCGTTGAACACAACTTTAAATCTAAACACCTCATTTTCTTTGACCAAACCAAAATTATTGCCTCATCACCCTATCATTCTTCTCCCATCATTTCAGAAGCGTTAGAAATTGAAAAACACCCTAATAATTTCAATCGTGATTATGGCCACAAACTCAATAAATCTTGGAAGCCCATCATACATCACCTCGGTCATTAAACCATTCTTCATTACCTCAGTCATCAAGTCTTCTCTCTCTTTGATTAATGTTTGATTTATTATCTTTATTATATGATCGCCCCCTTTTTTATTTTCTTCTTCCTTGTTGACCTCTTCTCTATGTCGACTAGTTCTTCTTCTTTTAAATTTTCTAAGCTTCTAATAATAACATCTTTTTATTACTTTTAATGTTTCTTTAATATTTTTATTATTTTTCATGCTATCTTTAATAAAAATATTTTAATCCCCCAGATGGGGTGACAACATGATATGTCCAACTATGAACGCAACCACCCCAAACACCACGTGGTTAGAGAGCACATCACATAATGACAACATTGGCAAGAGGAATGGGCCCATCCCACATGTGAGTTAATAGCCAGTGGTTTTGTTGAGGTGGCGGTCGCATGGCATTTAATCATCTAGATAAGGGTATTGTGACAACATTTATAACATGCCAAGGTGGATTCAACGCCAAGTGTAGTGAATACTCCATGGTTGTTACATTTCCATCCCGTCCGGATAGAGGAACCAACAACATGGCAGAGGGATGACGCAGGGGAAGTGATGGCGCTCTTGGGACCTGTCTTGCATGTTGAGCCCATGGGGACTGTTTACAAGCCTAAAGGTCGAGCATGCACCAACATTAATGTGGACACTTAACAAGTTAAATTTGACGTGGCAGGGGAAAAATCTTAGCATAATGATTTGACAATCATTAGAGTCTACTCCAGATCCTCCACGTAGACTCCCTGGTCCCTTTGTGACAACAACGATATCAATCTTTGCTTGAATTTCATGGCCAGGGGAGGCACAGGCTATAGGGGTTTTCACAGTGGGCAGAGGCTTATGGTTCTTAGAGGCTAATAGGAAGCCATGGCTGCTGCAAAGAATTACCAAACCCTCATGCCCCTTGAAACCATAACCAAGCTGGAACTAGTCGAAATTGAGGTGCGTCTCAAGTGGACCCTAGGGAATGAGGAAGCAGTGGATGATGAATTCATTTGATAGATTTCAGATACATGCACCTCCCGCTCTAGGGAGACCTAGTATTGCAAAACTATAGACCTCTACTGGCATGTTAAAACTCTACTAGGCAAAGTAGTCACGAAAAGAAGCACAACATTCAATGAGATTGTTTTTCAAATGGAGTACCTCCAGTTGGACATTTGTGCAGTCGACCAAAAAATTTCCCTCCTCATCAAGTAGATGGTAGGCCTGGACTTGAACAAGCCAAGTGATGACCAACCCCAGGTTCATGAGGCGTCTGGACCTCCGCCTCCTATCTGGCTCTAATGCTTTCATTTTCAATTTTTAGTTTTCGTAGCAATTATGCTAGGCTTGGCCAACAAGCTTCCCACTCTCAATCTTGGCAGAACATGCTTCTATACCTATGTACTCTAGTCATTAGATATTGTCCATGACAGAAAAATATTTCATATCTCTGTAATTTTGTAATTAAGCATTGGTTCTATCATAAAGGCATTATGAAAGTGACTCAAAGACAATGGTTATACTGCAACTGGCCTAGTTTAATATAATATTAAATTACTCATATAATATATTATATATTGATGATGATGAGGGTTAACGTCCAGGGAGACTAAAATTGGTTTAATGCACATTATATAACTTACTTATTACTATTATATGAGTAACAAATATATTATGTATATTTTATTACAACGAGAAAACTTATAATAACTCACTTGTCAATGCAGGTTGACTCATCATCGTTATTCGAGGAAAACCACACCACCTAGAATAACCCGTGATTATAATATAATCACAAATAATATAGTAATATTATATAACTAACACACACACACACACATTAATTGGATTTAGCCTGGGAGGTTGGGAGGAATGTTGTTATCCTCCCCACCTAGGTATATACTCACAAGAGTATATTGTTGTAATGACTTTGAGCCCTTTTATTGACCAACCTCGTGCCTTTAAGATTTTAGGGTTTACCCTCGATACCATCCTCAAAATGAGGGGAAGTGCTTGGGATTTTCTCATCATTATAACTTAACAACTAACTAATATAATACAATTACACAATATTATATCATCTATTGCATGCATGGGAATATAAACCTTTCATTATTGTTTTTAACCCTTATCTCACAACTCTAGGTTCAATTCCCAAAAGTGACATGTTAAGCTCATAAGAGTATCTCGTTGTAATGGCTTTGAGCCCTTTTATTGTCATACCTTATGCCCTGAAGATTATAGGGTTTACTCTTGATACCATCCTCAAGATGAGCGGAAGTACTTGGGACTTGGCCCAAGATGCAGGGGCCGTCACCGTGGGTAGAGGCTTCCGGTTCCCAAATCCCAATAGGAAGCCATGGCCACCGCAGAGAATTACTAGACCCTCATGCCCCTTGAAACTACAGTCGAGTTGGAACTAGTCAAAACGAAGGTGTGTCTCGAGTGGACCCTAGTCAATGAGGGAGCAGTGGATGAGGAATTCATTCGATGGATTTTAGATACCGGCACCTCTCGCTCAGGGAGACCAAGTATCACAAAAATATAGACCTGTACTATCATGTCAAAACTCTACTAGGTAAAGTAGTCACGAAGAGAAGCACAACATTCAAAAAGATTTTTTTTCAAATAGAGTACCTCCAGATGTAGATTCACGTGGTCGACCAAAAAATCTCCCTCCTTGTCGAGCACATGGTAGGCCTAGACTTGAACGAGTTGAGTGATGACTAGCCCCAATTTCACGAGGCCTCTAGGCCTCCCCCTCCTATCTAGATGTAATGCTTTCATTCAATTATTAGATTTTGAAGCAATTCTACTAGGCTTGACCAACACACGTCTCACTCTCAATCTTGATAGAACATGCTTCTATACCTATGTACTCTCATCATTAGATACTAACTATGGCAGAAAAAGTTTTTATATCTCTGTAATTTTGTATTTAGACATCGGTTCTATCATAAATACATTATGAAAGTGACTCAAAGACAATGGCTATACTACAACTAGCCTTGTTTCCTAGGTTGCAGGCTAACTAAAAGACATATTAAATTAAATTATTCATATAATATATTATATATTGATGATGATGATGGTTAACATCTAGTGATACTAAAATTGATCAAATGCACATTATATAACTTACTTATTATTATTATAACATAAGTAACAAATATATTATGTATATATTATATAACAACGAATATAACTAGTCCCCGAGGTGTAGGACAATCGGTGACAGAGTGTGTTGTTAAGGCACTCCATGATGTTAAATTCACCGGTTCGAAACCTGTTGGGACAAAAAATCCATCCATGTTAAGGGTTGGTGTGGCTTAGGCCGGGTGTGATCCCTGGATGATTTTGATGGCTTAGATTCCCTTGAGTCGTGGTTTCTTAGCCACAGGTTAGTCCCACATGTCACGGACAAACTAAAATAAAAAAAAAACAATGAATATAACTAATGTATATATCAGTAACTAATATATATTATATTTTATTACAGTGGGAAAACTTACAATAACTCACTTGTCAATGCAGGTTTACTCATCACCATTATTTGAGGAAAAACACACCACCTAGAATAACCCGCGATTATAATATAATCATAAAGAATATGATAATATTATATAACTAAAACACACACACACACACAAATTGGATTTAGCCTAGGTGGTTGGGAGGAATGTTGTTATCCTCCCCACCTAGGTATATACTCATAAGAGAATATTGTTGTAATGACTTTGAGCCCTTTTATTGACCATCCTTATGCCTTGAAGATTATAGGGTTTACCCTCGATACCATCCTC
>WSFP011565765.1:0-10901 GCA_009831015.1 Picea engelmannii
GAGGATGGTATCGAGGGTAAACCCTATAATCTTCAAGGCATAAGGATGGTCAATAAAAGGGCTCAAAGTCATTACAACAATATTCTCTTATGAGTATATACCTAGGTGGGGAGGATAACAACATTCCTCCCAACCACCTAGGCTAAATCCAATTTGTGTGTGTGTGTGTGTTTTAGTTATATAATATTATCATATTCTTTATGATTATATTATAATCGCGGGTTATTCTAGGTGGTGTGTTTTTCCTCAAATAATGGTGATGAGTAAACCTGCATTGACAAGTGAGTTATTGTAAGTTTTCCCACTGTAATAAAATATAATATATATTAGTTACTGATATATACATTAGTTATATTCATTGTTTTTTTTTTATTTTAGTTTGTCCGTGACATGTGGGACTAACCTGTGGCTAAGAAACCACGACTCAAGGGAATCTAAGCCATCAAAATCATCCAGGGATCACACCCGGCCTAAGCCACACCAACCCTTAACATGGATGGATTTTTTGTCCCAACAGGTTTCGAACCGGTGAATTTAACATCATGGAGTGCCTTAACAACACACTCTGTCACCGATTGTCCTACACCTCGGGGACTAGTTATATTCGTTGTTATATAATATATACATAATATATTTGTTACTTATGTTATAATAATAATAAGTAAGTTATATAATGTGCATTTGATCAATTTTAGTATCACTAGATGTTAACCATCATCATCATCAATATATAATATATTATATGAATAATTTAATTTAATATGTCTTTTAGTTAGCCTGCAACCTAGGAAACAAGGCTAGTTGTAGTATAGCCATTGTCTTTGAGTCACTTTCATAATGTATTTATGATAGAACCGATGTCTAAATACAAAATTACAGAGATATAAAAACTTTTTCTGCCATAGTTAGTATCTAATGATGAGAGTACATAGGTATAGAAGCATGTTCTATCAAGATTGAGAGTGAGACGTGTGTTGGTCAAGCCTAGTAGAATTGCTTCAAAATCTAATAATTGAATGAAAGCATTACATCTAGATAGGAGGGGGAGGCCTAGAGGCCTCGTGAAATTGGGGCTAGTCATCACTCAACTCGTTCAAGTCTAGGCCTACCATGTGCTCGACAAGGAGGGAGATTTTTTGGTCGACCACGTGAATCTACATCTGGAGGTACTCTATTTGAAAAAAAATCTTTTTGAATGTTGTGCTTCTCTTCGTGACTACTTTACCTAGTAGAGTTTTGACATGATAGTACAGGTCTATATTTTTGTGATACTTGGTCTCCCTGAGCGAGAGGTGCCGGTATCTAAAATCCATCGAATGAATTCCTCATCCACTGCTCCCTCATTGACTAGGGTCCACTCGAGACACACCTTCGTTTTGACTAGTTCCAACTCGACTGTAGTTTCAAGGGGCATGAGGGTCTAGTAATTCTCTGCGGTGGCCATGGCTTCCTATTGGGATTTGGGAACCGGAAGCCTCTACCCACGGTGACGGCCCCTGCATCTTGGGCCAAGTCCCAAGTACTTCCGCTCATCTTGAGGATGGTATCAAGAGTAAACCCTATAATCTTCAGGGCATAAGGTATGACAATAAAAGGGCTCAAAGCCATTACAACGAGATACTCTTATGAGCTTAACATGTCACTTTTGGGAATTGAACCTAGAGTTGTGAGATAAGGGTTAAAAACAATAATGAAAGGTTTATATTCCCATGCATGCAATAGATGATATAATATTGTGTAATTGTATTATATTAGTTAGTTGTTAAGTTATAATGATGAGAAAATCCCAAGCACTTCCCCTCATTTTGAGGATGGTATCGAGGGTAAACCCTAAAATCTTAAAGGCACGAGGTTGGTCAATAAAAGGGCTCAAAGTCATTACAACAATATACTCTTGTGAGTATATACCTAGGTGGGGAGGATAACAACATTCCTCCCAACCTCCCAGGCTAAATCCAATTAATGTGTGTGTGTGTGTGTTAGTTATATAATATTACTATATTATTTGTGATTATATTATAATCACGGGTTATTCTAGGTGGTGTGGTTTTCCTCGAATAACGATGATGAGTCAACCTGCATTGACAAGTGAGTTATTATAAGTTTTCTCGTTGTAATAAAATATACATAATATATTTGTTACTCATATAATAGTAATAAGTAAGTTATATAATGTGCATTAAACCAATTTTAGTCTCCCTGGACGTTAACCCTCATCATCATCAATATATAATATATTATATGAGTAATTTAATATTATATTAAACTAGGCCAGTTGCAGTATAACCATTGTCTTTGAGTCACTTTCATAATGCCTTTATGATAGAACCAATGCTTAATTACAAAATTACAGAGATATGAAATATTTTTCTGTCATGGACAATATCTAATGACTAGAGTACATAGGTATAGAAGCATGTTCTGCCAAGATTGAGAGTGGGAAGCTTGTTGGCCAAGCCTAGCATAATTGCTACGAAAACTAAAAATTGAAAATGAAAGCATTAGAGCCAGATAGGAGGCGGAGGTCCAGACGCCTCATGAACCTGGGGTTGGTCATCACTTGGCTTGTTCAAGTCCAGGCCTACCATCTACTTGATGAGGAGGGAAATTTTTTGGTCGACTGCACAAATGTCCAACTGGAGGTACTCCATTTGAAAAACAATCTCATTGAATGTTGTGCTTCTTTTCGTGACTACTTTGCCTAGTAGAGTTTTAACATGCCAGTAGAGGTCTATAGTTTTGCAATACTAGGTCTCCCTAGAGCGGGAGGTGCATGTATCTGAAATCTATCAAATGAATTCATCATCCACTGCTTCCTCATTCCCTAGGGTCCACTTGAGACGCACCTCAATTTCGACTAGTTCCAGCTTGGTTATGGTTTCAAGGGGCATGAGGGTTTGGTAATTCTTTGCAGCAGCCATGGCTTCCTATTAGCCTCTAAGAACCATAAGCCTCTGCCCACTGTGAAAACCCCTATAGCCTGTGCCTCCCCTGGCCATGAAATTCAAGCAAAGATTGATATCGTTGTTGTCACAAAGGGACCAGGGAGTCTACGTGGAGGATCTGGAGTAGACTCTAATGATTGTCAAATCATTATGCTAAGATTTTTCCCCTGCCACGTCAAATTTAACTTGTTAAGTGTCCACATTAATGTTGGTGCATGCTCGACCTTTAGGCTTGTAAACAGTCCCCATGGGCTCAACATGCAAGACAGGTCCCAAGAGCGCCATCACTTCCCCTGCGTCATCCCTCTGCCATGTTGTTGGTTCCTCTATCCGGACGGGATGGAAATGTAACAACCATGGAGTATTCACTACACTTGGCGTTGAATCCACCTTGGCATGTTATAAATGTTGTCACAATACCCTTATCTAGATGATTAAATGCCATGCGACCGCCACCTCAACAAAACCACTGGCTATTAACTCACATGTGGGATGGGCCCATTCCTCTTGCCAATGTTGTCATTATGTGATGTGCTCTCTAACCACGTGGTGTTTGGGGTGGTTGCGTTCATAGTTGGACATATCATGTTGTCACCCCATCTGGGGGATTAAAATATTTTTATTAAAGATAGCATGAAAAATAATAAAAATATTAAAGAAACATTAAAAGTAATAAAAAGATGTTATTATTAGAAGCTTAGAAAATTTAAAAGAAGAAGAACTAGTCGACATAGAGAAGAGGTCAACAAGGAAGAAGAAAATAAAAAAGGGGGCGATCATATAATAAAGATAATAAATCAAACATTAATCAAAGAGAGAGAAGACTTGATGACTGAGGTAATGAAGAATGGTTTAATGACCGAGGTGATGTATGATGGGCTTCCAAGATTTATTGAGTTTGTGGCCATAATCACGATTGAAATTATTAGGGTGTTTTTCAATTTCTAACGCTTCTGAAATGATGGGAGAAGAATGATAGGGTGATGAGGCAATAATTTTGGTTTGGTCAAAGAAAATGAGGTGTTTAGATTTAAAGTTGTGTTCAACGATCGTTGAGTTAGAGATCTAATCGTGGGTTGTGTAAGCTATATGCTCTTTGAGACGAGCTTTGAAATATCTATCAGTTTGACCTATGTATGATTTGCCATAGGAGCAAGGAATTTGATAAACTTCTTGACCAAGCATAGGGTCATATTTTTCCTTAACAATTCTAAATAATTGTTTGAGGGTCTTAAAGGGTTTAAAGATATTTTTGATATTCTTTTTGGCCAAAATTTTAGAAATATGATATGTGGTGCTCTGGATGTGGGGAAGAGAAATGAGAGCTAGGGGTAGAGAAGGGGCATGCGATTTTTTTAATTTAGAATTGAGGGTTGAGTAGAAGGCTTTGTTGATTTGAGAGATTGAGTAACCATTGGCCACGAGGGTCTTTTTAAGGTGGGATTTTTCTTTCTTAAAGAATCAAATATGTGAATGGCTCGATTAACTAAAGTTTTTAGAACAATAGATTTATGTATTGGGTGATGATGGGACTAGGCATGAAGATATCGATCAATATGAGTCTTTTTCCTATATGCTTGGTGGTTAAGGGAACCATCAAAAGAATGAGAGCTAAAAACATATAAGAAGGGAAGAGAATTATCTTTTTGTGTTTCCTAAATTGAATATTGGGGGGTGGGGGGGGTGGGGGGAGATGTTGTTAAGATGGTTAAAGAAGGAGGTCAAATAGGAATATCCATGAGGCCAAACAATGAAGGTATCATCAATAAATGGAAACTTGCATTTGGGCTTAAGATGAAAGCTATTAAAGACTAAAGTTTTGAAATGTTCCATCAAAATATTAGTGACCATTGGGGATAAGGAGGACCCCATAGTTGTACCTTGTGTTTGTTCATAGAAAATCCCTTTAAAGGTGAATAAATTCAAGGTGAGATAGATTTAAACGAGGTTAAGGTTTTCAAGGTCAATCAGTGTGGCGATAAGGTCAAGAGCTTCCGAAAAAAGAATTTTGGTAAACAAGGAAATAACATCAAAACTAACCATAATGTCTTGTTCATTGAGAAGAATATGTTGCGTTTTTTGAATAAAATCAAAGGAGTCTTTAATAAAAGAGGATTTTTTTCTAATAAATGACTGAAGTTTATCACTAAGAAAGTGAGCAAGGGCATGAGTGGGTGCTCCTATAGTGCTTACCAGTTGAATAAGGGGGATGTCTTTTTTATGAATCTTGGGTTGCCCATACATCGTAGGGGTTTGAGGGTTGTGAGGGATAAGGGGTTTATGAATGTTAGGGTTCAGAGAAGAAGATTTAATGGATTTGGTGACAAGGTTAGTGACAACATTAATTGGGTTTTTGGCCAAAGGTTTATACAAAGAAGAATAAAGAAGGTTTTGAAGTTTAGATTCGTAGTTGGAGGCATTCATAATCATTGTAACATTACCTTTATCAACTTTTAAGATAATTGTATCAGGGTTATCATTAAGGTGGTGAATGGATATAAATTATTCTTTTGAAAGGTTTGGTTTAGGAGGGTTGGATAGAAGCATAATTTTACCACAATCTTGCAGAATCTCTTTAGCTTCGTGAGTAGGGGGATGATGTGTTATGGATTCAATAAAGCAAATAATGTCTTACATGAGGATATGATGGGGGACCAAGGCAAAGTTAAAAGAATATGGATGGAAGGCGGGTCAAGATCAATAGACGAAAGATTAATAATCGTTGATGGATAGGGAATGGATGAAGGTAAAGAGGATTTGGGAAAACTATTGAAAGAATTGGAGTCAAGGTTGCCACTGAGGGAAATAGGGTTTGAAAATTATTAATAATAGAGATATATTTAGATATCAAAGATAAATTACAACTTTCATTGCAAATTAGATCCATATTAAGGTTATAATTAGAAACTAAAGTTGAGCACCCAGGTCACTGAGGACGTCTCCTCTGGGGTAGGCTTAGCATATTCCTAATTAGAAAGGGATCTCCTATTAAGGTGACAGTGATAGGTTATTCGCAGTTGCGCCAATTTTGTATCCACTTGCCTTGGGATTTTGGGCAAGTACAAATTGTGTGATAACATTTTGGTGTCGTTGTCGGGGAACATTGAGTTAATTTTCCTCAAGACGACACTTTTTCGGTAAGCCTTTTTCTCCAAAATCATTTATCTTACAAAGCCTACCTGGCGACTCCACTGAGGATGATCCCCTCATCCTTTTGATAACCTCCAGAAGATTATTTGGTGACTCCAACAATGATGACTCGTAGCAGACGTCAGTATACACTCTATCTTCCTGCTATCCATGTCATCCATGTAGCTCCTCCTAAATGGTCTCCCGGAGAACTTTTTGGCCCTTTGGAATTGGCTAAAATCCAAGGGGGATTACATGATATCCCAAAAGAAGTCGACTCCTAGATGCCCAAATTCCCGGGAGAGGTAGGTTCTTATGGCAACACACAATGGACTAAATTTTGTGAGGGTTATGAATTCCATCAATATGAAAAAGAAAATACCGACACGTTTATGAGACTTTTCTTGACCTCACTCACCGAGAATGTCAGGGATTGGATTAAGACACTCCCAAGTGGAATCCTCAAAACCCCTGAAGATGTGGAACAAGATTTCTTGAAACTATGGGGTAAGGTAGAGAGTGTGGCCTCTATTTATTCCCAATACCTCAAAATTTGCAAGTAAAGTGACGAAGATGTTAGGGAATTCAATGATAGGTTCAACACCCTAATTAGCAAACTTGAGCCCAACTTTCACCAAGAGAGCGCTATTCTCCAACACTATCTAAACTCCTTAGAAGGAGAATTACAATTTACCGTCAAGAACCGATTTGCCACAAGCCTAGAAGAAGCACAAGATGTTGCTTGCCAGATTGAAGAAAATCTTAAGTTCAACGATTCCATTCATCGGGTCAATCTTTTAAACAATGATGACATATTGGAGCTGAATAAGGAAAGCATGGGAGAACTAGAGCATGACCCCCTAGAGATTCTAGAGGTAGAAAATAACACTTTCCCTAGGAAATGGATCACGGGTTTCTCAAACATGAAAGATGCTTCCTTATTTTCACAACAAAATGAGCCCCCCAAGGATTTGAAACCCCCTCAAGGTACCTTTAGAGATCTTGAGGTTGGAGATATTGAATAATCACCTTCACAAATCGATGCGGAAGATGATTGTGAAGAGGAATACCCCGTAGTCTACCATGCTGGAAGCATAGGAATGAAATATGGAGAACCTACACATTTTTATGTTACTCTCCAAATCAACGATTTCCTTCTCCATAATTGTGTTTTTGACCCAGATACCCCTAGAAACATTATGACCCAGAGGGTTATGTACCAATTAGGTCGTGATATATCCCAACCAAACACACAAGATGGTTTCACACGAGGCATTATCAAAGACCTAAGTGTTTCCTTCCATGCTTGCCCTGATGTCTCTTTCATGATAGATGTAATAGTGATAGACACTTTAAGTA
The DNA here is from genome assembly GCA_009831015.1 of Picea engelmannii. Taxonomy (NCBI): domain Eukaryota; kingdom Viridiplantae; phylum Streptophyta; class Pinopsida; order Pinales; family Pinaceae; genus Picea; species Picea engelmannii. The sequence goes on from WSFP011565765.1 coordinate 7,434, forward strand.
GCTGGGGAATTTTACTTCGCAAAGAGTTGATAGAAAAATTGACCGGGAGATTCCAATACCAAGGGTCCAAGGCTATTATACCTCACCTCAAAGGAGGATTTTTTATCCTTCACAAAGAACCCATCACATGATGCCTCATTAAAACTCTTGAAGAACCCAATAACTAGTTCCTCTGTGTGAACAATGGGATGGAGAGTTGGTTTGTCCTGTTAGCAACATTATTTGTCTTCAGCATAGAGATATCTAGGTGTGCAGGTTGCACGAGAAGCACCCAAGCACAACACACAGAAGAAATCCGTTTCGGGCCCAGATCAAGCGAGCGAGCACTCTTATTTCAACGTTCAGGATGTATCCAAAGGATCAGATAAGCGGTGGGCAGGAAATCGCGATTAGCAAAGCTGCGCCGAGGTTAGCGCAATGGATAGCGCCCATAGCATGATCAGGAATGGATGACAGTCGTTCATCCCAAAGGGCACGTGGCACAAGATCTGGTCACGTCAGCTTTTCGGCAATCGCGAGTTCAGAGGGTGAAGGTTCTATGTCTTTGAACATCTCGAAACCCCGAACCCTGACAGCGCCGAAAGCGCCGAAAGTGGGGCCCGGGACATCACGAAACATTTTCAGCCATCCATCCAAAGGGGACACCTAGCAGCAAAATGAACCATCTCGACATTTCTCCCATCGTGACTCCAAGGTGCAAAGAGCAGCTCCATTATATTCTGATGCGCGAGGTGCCAGGAGAGTCCCGGACCCGGGCCCACAGTATTGTCGGGAGAGTTAAGAGCCATCAGATATAGAGGGACGCATGGCGCCAGATTAAGTCGTCTCGGCATATCGCTCATCGCGATTTCGAGTAGCAAGGATCAACCCCTTCATATTTGCGAACGCCGAGGGCGCCTTGGGGATAAGCACATGGTCACAGCCCGTGGTCACTTGGGAAAGAAAAGAGATGCTCAGGAAGGGTTGAAGGCGTCGTGTATGTTCACAGAAGAAATTACCGTGACCTCCAAGTGCCATTTGATCCGACCTCGGTCCTGGTTTTCGCTTGGAGTAAATGAAGGCGAGAAAAGGTGGTGGAAACATCTCCTCAGTCATTAAGTGCGAAGTATGGAAGGTCTGGCGAGCGGTCTGCTCGAAAGGGTCCTGTGTACCCATTTTTTCAGAGAAGACATGCCAAAGTCCTCTAATAGACAGAGAAGTTTGCGCACGCTAGCCCGACACTTAATGGCTCAGCTACCCTCCTTACAGGAGCCATGCACAGTTAAGGTGGCGTGTAAAGGAGGATTTCAGCATGAATTTGACTGAAAAGACACCGAGCCCTGGGTGGCTGGGCACACCTCTGTTAGGCGAACTTTAACTGAGTATATAGACTCAATCTTTGTATTTTGTAATCTATCGATGGTAGAGAAAAGCTCCCGATTGTAAAGTTTTAGCAAACATTCTAGCTTTCTCGTCATGCATCTGTATATGAGATTTCTTATTTTATAACAGACAATCTTCTTACTCCATCTAAGTTCTCATCTTACACTAAGAGAGTTCGTGATCGACTGATTCGCACGAATTATGGCAACTCTGTTGTGAAAAAGGATTTATTATGGCATTATTGTTTTCTCTGGTTTTCTGCATTTGAGCGTAGGAAGATCTTGCGTTTCGATGTTTTCTTCCATAGTCTGTTAGGAACCTGATGTTTATGACAGACCCTTGCATCTCTCTGATACAAGTCTTCCCCCTACTCACCCTTACTACGACCCACTGTTTGAAGTTACCTAAGACCTCACTTGCCCATGCATGTCTGGCCTAGTTTCAGAGTTAAGACCACATCGTTTGAGTTAACCTCCATCTGATCACCCCATTAAACAAATCATGACATAAATTGATGGGCGTCGGGCTCTGCTCCTATTGCAATCCAGGGGTGACTTCTGATGCCAAAATTTCTTGCGCCGTTGTCGGGGACGAAGTTGAAAATTTTCCCCGGGATTGAACGACATTGAGCCTCTGATTCTGAAGGTGCATTAGGTATCAGAGACTTTGAAGATTGCTACTGTGCACCTGGTGACTCCATTGGGGAGAACCTGCCGTGTCAATTGTGGCTTTCAGAGGTAGACACACGCGGTCTCATCCACAGTTGCCTCTAGCTACACCTGAAACTGATCCAGAGGTGGTTCTCAGAAAAGGAAAGGCCCCTGAAGAAGAAGCTTTCACCGCCGAAACAGGTAATCCGCCATATCCTTCTATAAGAACTCCATTTTCTCCTCCTTAGTTTCTTAATAGACCTCCTTTAGAGGTTTCCCGTTTCCTGAATTTTGGGAGTGTTCCTGCTGAGTTTTCCCCTCTTGGTCTAGGATTGGAGGGAGAAATCTTTGTCACTCCCCTCTCCTCTGAAGCTGTCCTCTGGCCTAGACCCAAGACTACAAAACATTTCCCCACTCCCGCACAAAGAGAAGCACCTACTGACTTGAGCTCGTTAGCTTTCTCCTTAAATCCCCTCTTGTTTCCCACTCCACTTCGAGACTCATTCCCAGTAGCCCCTTCGCGAACTCCTTCTCCTCCAAGCTCTCCTCCACCTAATATCCCTATGGCTGGTGCTAATCCCCCTCTAAATAGAATGGACGCCATAGTCGCTGCCAGATATGCCCCCTTAATCCTACCTCATCCTATGAATCCTCTCCCTGCTGGAGATTACTTGAAGTATATGCCCAAGTTCACTGGGGAAGGAGATATAACTGCAGAAGAGCACCTGGCTGCTTTCTACAGTTATGCAGGCAACCTAAACATTGAAAATGAAGACGTTTGGATGAGAGTCTTCGTCCAGAGCCTAGATGGTGAGGTGAGGAAGTGGTTTAGAGGATTGGCCCCTGGATCTATTGCTGGGATCAAGGCTCTGGATAGTGCTTTCCTGAAGTAGTGGGGCGATAGGAAGGATTTCATGTATTACATGAAAAAGTTCGGATCTTTGAAGAAAGTGGATGGAGGGTCTGTCTCCGACTTCTCCAAAAGATTCAATAATATGTATAACAAAATCCCCGCCGAAATAAAGCCTTTAGAAGCCTCGACCAAGATTTCTTATGCTAGTGCGTTTGGCCCCGATTTCTGTCTGTTACTAAGAGAAAGAAGAGCCACCTCCTTAGCCCAAATGCAATATGTGGCCATAGAAGTGGAATCCAATGTATTAGCAGCTGATAAATTGAGGAATGAGGTTGACGTAGACAGAAGAAAGGGAAGATCCAAAGCCTCAACTTCTAGCCCGTCGGTGCCCCACCCTCAAATGGATGAACTGACCAAGATGGTGAAGTCTCTGTCTACAGAGATGGAGAGAATGAAAGTCGAGGGGAGGCAAGCATACAAGGGCCCTCTGAACGCCAAAAACAAAGGAGGATTCAGGAGGCCAAACAATTTTACTCCCCCAAATGTGCAAAGAGAGAAGGGAAGAGACAGAGAAGACCAGAAGATTCAGGCTCCTTTTCAAAA
>WSFP011565768.1:0-10901 GCA_009831015.1 Picea engelmannii
AATTTAGTTTCGGAATCGATACCAACATTTTGAAAATTGAATCTACTTTTATTGCATATAATCTGTTTTCATTTTCATTGTTTTTATCTAATTTTATTTCATTTTATAAAACAATCACTGCATAATATTTTTTGGTGAGATTATGATTTAGTGAAATGAAAAATCCATATCTCTAAAAATACACAGTGGAAAATTATGGAAAATTTATATTCATAATCCTTAAACAATTCTCTTCAAAAGGGTATTTTTAGAGTTTACTTTTAAGTAAAAATTAAGATAGATACATGGTGGGGGAAAACATGTGTTTAAAATCTATAACGTTTTCAAATTGGTCAACTTCAAAATATTCTAGAAATTATAATATTCATCTGATAGATTCAAAACTATAGTCATCACAAAATAGAGTCTATGTGTATTGTTGTAGTATATTTCATTTATTAAAAAAAAAAATTAATAATGGATACACTGTTGGGGGAAAATACAGCTCATTATATTTCCCTTCATTTTTAATGAACATATTGTCAAACAATTGACAGTATGTTCATTTTTAATTTAATAATGGATACATTTTTGGGGGAAAATATAGCTCATTATATTTCCCTTCATTTTTAATGAACACACTGTCAAACAATTTAAAATTTGACATATCAAATCTTAATAAAAAAAAATTAAAAATAGTTAGTAGAAATCTAACAAAAATCTTCATAACTTTTGTTTTTACATTAAACTAAAATTCTAAATAAAAAATACTTTTGTTTACCAAAAGTTGAAGAACGTGTTAAAATAGAATACAAATTGTCATAAAACAAGCCAAAGTGTTACCCATCTTCATGATTTTACCCTTACAAACAACAAAAATTCAATAAAAATTATATATTGATGTATAATGATAATAGTTTGTATCATGGTACAATTTATACACTCTAGTATCTGTGTGTGGTCTACTTAAATGTCCTTATAACAATAATAAATCATCATCAAATTTCAAGCGGATTTCAATGTCCCTAGAATGGGTATAAATCGTCATCTATAGAGTATAAAACCATTTAATTTCCTTCAAATTTTCTTAGAAAAAATACAAATAATTATTTGTAATTTATAAATCAAGTAGATTTGTTATGAATGTCTTTAGAAAAATATAACTCATCATTTGCAAAGTTCCAATTGATTTGCTACCAATGTTCTTATAAAACTATAAATTATTAAATGATTTTTTATCAATGTCCTTAGAACCAATATAAATAAAGCATATTTACTATCAATGTCCTTATAACAAGTATAATTTATCATCTACAAAGTTCAATATGATTTGCTATCAATTTATTTAGAGAAAGTAAAAATCATAATCTATAAAGTTAAAGATGGTTTGCTATCAATGTCCTTAAAACAAGTATGATTCTATGTTGTCTTCTATGTAATAATAACATCAGCTAAAAGTTCCCCTCTTTGTGAAAAAGGAAACACTTCATTAGTTATTTTTAAAAACATGGTTAAAACTTCCTTGTCGTATTTTGCCGAACATATATCAACCTTGTCATTTAACAAACATAACCCTATCTAAAAATCAAACATAACCTTATGTTTCTCATGTTTCAATCTAATAAAACAAATTGGATGCTGCAACATGAGAAGCATAGTAATGTTGCAATGTGACAAACATATCCCTATCGTCGCAATGTGATGAACATATCCCCATCGTTGCAATATGACAAACATAGCCATATGGTCGCAATGTGATGAACACAGTAGTGTCATATTTTGACAAGGATAGTAACATCGCTTGGTTACGAACATAGCCCTATCATCGAAATGTGAAAAACATAGCCCATATGTCACAATATGACGAGCATAACCCACTGTCAGACTGTGACAAACCTATTCCAATGCCATAATGTCATTAATGACGTGGAAATGTGATAAACATAACCCATTGTCAAAATGTGACAAACCTATTCCAATGCCACAATGTGATAAACAAAAACCCTATGTTGCAATTTGATGACCATAACCTTACGATGTCATGTGAGAAACGAAACCTGATGTCACAATATACTGAAGAAAGAGTGATAAACATTGCAATGTGAACCATAATCAACATGGTCCAACATGGTTAACCATACTCAACATTGTCCCAACGTCACAATATGTCAAACCTTTCCTAACATCACAATGTGATGATCATATATAGACATCGTAATGAGGCGAACATAGACCTTTCATTGCAATGTTGTTAACATAAATAGTCATCATAATGGGATGACTATAGTTTTTTCATTTTAATGTTCGTATTGCAATGTGACGCACATATCCTATCGTCACATTATGAGAGACATTTATGAATGTCGCAATGGGATGAAAAAAACCATTTTTCGCAATGTGATGTACTCAACCCAATGTGCTAATGTGACAAACATAGACCAACATTGCAATGAGACACAAATATCCCGATTTCACAATGTGACGAACAAAAACCACTATCTAATTGTGACAAACCTATTCCAACTCCATAATGTGACAAGCAAAAATCCTTTGTCATAATTTGATGGCCATAATCTTACGATGTCATGTGACGAACGAAAGTTGATTTCACAATGTGATGAACGGAACCAGATGTGAGGCATGGGCATGGTTAGCCATAATAAACTCTCGTCAACCATATTCAACCATGTTCATGGTCAACCATGGTCGACCATGGTCATTTTCAATTAATGTATTAATACTTTAATACTTTATTATTCATCTATTATTACTTTAATAATGTATTTATTAAGTTAGTATAACTTTAATAATTCATTTATTAATGTATTAATCATTTAATATGTTATTTATCCAAATTTATGAGCAGAAGGAAATGAATAACATATTGAATACAATAACACAGAGATATAGAGAACAACAATAGATATCTAGTGAACAATAACGTCTATTGAATAAATAAAATAGGTTGAAAGTGTAAAACTATAGAACTGAAAACAACTTGCTCAAATAGTGGTAGCTATCTCTAAGAAGAGATGTGTCTGCTATGCGCATTTGTTTGAGAAAAATGATGACAATGAGGCTCCAAAGGAATTTTTAACTTTACTCATGAATTCCAAAACCCTAGACATCCAAAAACCTAACCCTAAGAAATGAAACGTCAAAAGTTATATGGGCCCTCATAGGTAAGTTGGTACCTCAACTTATTTTGATTGTAACTTTTGCATACGACCTTCATTTTAGGCACATGATATCCCATTGGAAAGATATTTTAGAGAAATACACATTATGTCATCAAACTCTGACTTTTTATGAAGTTTGATTGTGGCAAGCCAAAAAAACATTGTTTAAGGCCCCAAAACAACCTTGGAAATATAGAAAGATGTACTGACATGAAAAATTTAAAAATAAGCTAGTTGGATTAGTTGTGCGACCACCAATATCCACCTGGAATATGTGTAGGGATTCATATAGCCCCGAAATTGTAGAACTTACAATTACAAAGAATTACAGAAGAACATGTTGAACTCAAAATAGTCAAGATGAGCCATTTTGAATAGGTGGGTGGACACCAATATCCACCTGGATCAGTCCTCCCCCCTTAAGAAGCAATGGTCTCCATTACATTGATTTACCCCATAAGGTGAGGAAATTTCTACGAAATTTGGCCTTGGTTGAGCCACATTCCTTGGCTCAAGAGTTTCCCTGCCTTGAAAACCCGATAAAGGTGGATCCTCTGTTGGTGAGTTGTCATGACACGTGTGTCCACTATCTCATCAATGGATGCATGTTCCATGCATTTAGGGTTGAGCTATGTTTGTTTCAATTTTTCTGCAATCTCTGAGGTGTCCAATAATGGTGGAAAATATGGTCAGAGGAGATCCACATTGAACACTAGGTGAAATCCAAAGAAGGAGGGAGTGTTTAGCTTAAAATCATTTTCACCCACAACCTTGGTGATAGTGTAAGGCCCATAATGAAGTGGACAGAGCTTCCGATGGGGCCCTCTAAGGCATTCTTTCTACAAATGTAACCAAACCTTGTCTCTAACCTGAAACTTGTGTGGTACCTGGTGTTGATCATGGCGTTGATTGTACTTAGCATTGGCTTTCTACAAAATCTCATGGACCTATTCACGGATGTGTTGAATCTGCTCAATGAATCTAGTGGCTTTGTTAGCTTTAGACTAAACATGGGAATTTTTTTTTTTGTGGTTGCAAGAGGTAGTGCAATATCAATGAGACCCAAGGGTTGGAATCTCATCCCCACCTGAAATGGGATATGGTCAGTGGAGCTACAGAGAGCCCTATTATATATGTGTTGAAAATAGGGAAGAATCTCATCCCATGTATGAATATGCTTAGAGTTATACATGCATAGGATGTGCACAATCATCTGATTGATGACCTCTATTTAGCCATCAGTTTGAGGGTGGAAGGAAGTGTATTTAGTGAGATTTGTGTCCAACAGTGACCAGAGACTCAACCAAAATGTGTTGTGGAACCTCCTATCCCAATCAAGTATGATGGTATGTGGTATCCCAAAATGGACCCACACTCATTCGAAGAAGATCTTGATAGTATATATTTTTGTGATGTTCTTCATGTAGGCTGTGAGAATGGTCATCTTTGAAAACTAATCAACCACCACAAATACACAATCATTTCCTTGCTTTGGGGATGGAAGGACAAACATGTAATCCATTGAGATGGATTCCCAAGGCATATCGAGAGTAGGAAGAGGGATTTATAAGCCTTGCTTCTTGATGGTTGGCTTGGAAGTGGCACAAGCGATGCAAGATATAATATACTTCATGACATCTTGTCAAATTTTTGGCCAATAAAAATGTTTCTATAGAACAGACATAGTTTTCTCCATGCCAAATGTCCTGCCATTTGACTATAGTGAGCCTCCCAAATCATCTTTGCATGCTCTCTTGCAAGAACACAAACATGGCCTTGATGGACTAACAGACCATATTGAATGTGAAAATAATTGACATTCATGCCTATACCCAAGAGATGATAGGTGGTGGCAAATTTAAGAGATCATTGATAAATTAGGAGCCACTTAGATGCCTCATGCCCACAGGAAGAGCACAGTGGTGAGTGCAGCCACAAGAGGTCAACTGAGGCAGTCAACGACACAATTTATGTACTTGATGTTAAGATGGAACTGTTGTAGGCACGTGGGACAATTTTGATGGTGGTATTTCTACAACTTCCCTTGTGTTTGTATGAAATGCAAAGGCTTGTGATCAGTGTGAATGATTGTCTCCTTTCCCAGAATGTAATGTTTCCATTGACAGTAGGCTTGTACAATGGAATACATTTCCTTGTCATAGGTGGGGTATTTTCAGATGATATCTGAGAGAATATCACTATGGTATGCTATTGGATGACAGTGCTAAGTGCACACTACGCCTACAACATAGTCATCTGCATCAGTATCAATCTCGAATGGTTTTTGCAGATCAGGTAAGGAGAGTATTCTAGATGAGCACAAGCTATTTTTTAGATTATTAAATTCTCGTTGTTGTGTTGTCCCCCACGAGAAATTTTTCCTGCCATCGCCCTTGGTCACTTGGTTGATTGCCCATGAAATATGGGAGAATCCCAACACGAACCGTCGGTAGAAGTTGGAAAGTCCTAAGAAGATATGAAGCTTTCTTACTATGGTTGGGGATGGCCATTCACATATGACTTGGATCTTATCTCGACCCACATGTACCCCATGCTCATCAAAAATGTATCCCAAGTATTGGACCTTGTTCATGCCAATTGAGCAGTTTTCCAAGTTTACATATAGCTTGTGTTGTCGTAGAGTGCTCAAAACTGACTGGATATGTTGTATGTGTTCCTCCCAAGTTCTACTGAAGATGAGGATGTCATCTAGATATACCACCACAAAAGAGTTGGTGAAGGGTCTCAATACATCATCCATCAACCTCATGAAAATTGTTGGTGCATTTGTTAAGCCAAAGGGCATGACCAACCACTCGAGGAGACCTTCTTTAGATTTGAAAGTTGTCTTCCATACATCAGTTGGTTCGATGAGAACTTGGTAGTAGACAAACTTTAGGTCAATCTTGCTAAATAAATTTCCCCCCTTCAGTTTTTCAAGAATGTCATCAATTCAGGGAATTGGGTACTAGTTCGTGCCTGTGATTTTTTTTAATTCTTTGTAATCAATGCAGAGCTTCCAGGTCTTGTCTTTCTTCTTCACCAATAAAATTGGGCTTTCGCAAGGGAAGGGGATGGGTGTGATGTGCCCATTTTGAATCATTTCTTGGATTTGATTCTTGATTTCGTCATTTTCCATCGGGGAGCGACAATAGACTGGTCCATTAGGTAGAGGTTCACCGAGAGTTATATCAATTGGATGCTTGACCTGGTAGTGCATCAGTACCCCGGTGGGTGATGAGAAGATGTCTCTATACTCTTTCACGATCCCTTCCACTTTATTTTGTTGCAAAGAGAGGCTCTATGTAGAGGTCACGGATGTGGGAATGACCTTATGCTTACTGTGAGCACAGATAAAAAATAATACGAACTTATCGGTCTGTGAAATGAACTTACTGCATTTCTTAACCGAGATTAAATAAATAGCGGTAAGTGTCTCTATCTCTAGTATCATGTACAATTTTCTACCCAAAGCAATAATAACACTACGTGGTCTAGACTCATACACAACATATGGCTTCCACAAATATGGTTTTCCTAAAAGAACATCACAAACTTTAAGGGGAGAAATATCACACAATACCTCATCTTTGAAGGCCTTGATGTCATAGGGCAGACGACACTATTTTTTGACACGGAGATCTCTTCCTTGGCGAATCCATTCAATGGTGTAGGGATATGGGTGTGGTGTCATCGAAAAGTATAGCCGCTTGATGACCTATGTTGATATCAGGTTGTTCTGACTTCCAATATCAACAAGGAAATGAAGCGGATCCCCCTTTACCAACATATGTGAGTGAAAGAAGTGTTCCCCTTCTTTTGGTTCTTCTGGTTCACTTGGTTGTACTTTGGTGGAAGCGACAGTGGTGTTGGGTTCAACATAGATAATCTACTTCCCTCCTTCTGTATTTGATTTGGATTCTAAATTTTCCTTTGACTCAGAATCTTTCAGCTCGACCACGAGTGACTACTTGGAGCGACATTCTTCGGTGTTGTGCCAAGGGATTTTATGGTATTCACACCACTTTCATGTGTCCCTCTTCAACTTCTCATTACCCTTATTTGGTTGTGTCTTGGACTAGTTGTCCTGAGAGTGGCCATATTTTCTCTATCCCTTGTGTTGTGGGTTAGGGATGCCTTTTCCCTACTTTGGCTGTGATGAGTTTGCAGATCCAAACTCTCGCATTTTCTTCTTAAATTTTTTCTCGATCTTGACAACATATCTATAAGCCGCACCTAATGATGTGATGTCCAGAAAAACCATTTTTGTTTGAATGTACCTATGCAAACATCCACGATATTTGAGAACCATGTGTCGTTCAGAGTCTTTGATACCCAATTTTGTGCATAGGGTATGGAAAATATTGATGAAATATGGTACTATCCCATCCCTTTCCTAACACAGTGTGGTCCATATTATATATTGGTCCTCATAGCTTCCAATAGGGTAGTATTGTTCTTTAATGGAATTCCTGAACGAAACCCATGTAGGAGCGACCCCAAATATTGCAAATTCCTCTATGTCCCTTTGCTCAGAGTAAGTCTCCCACTAGTCCTTAACATGGGGGACAACCTTAAGGAGTGAAAAAGTAAAAAAATTCCTGTCGAAAAAATTGTGGGCCAAAAAATACCCTTCGAGCAGATTCAACCATTTTTCTACAACATTCACATCTATTAGTCCTTCAAATAATGGAAAATCAAAATTTATGTGTACCTTGAAGAGGGTTGCATGGTCACTTGATGAAGATGTGTCTCCTGTGGGCAGTCGTTGAAGGATCTGTGTAAATTTATTCATCATTATGTTGCTTTTTCACGCAAGGGCTTCATCAAGCAATAGTTTAAATGGATCTCCTTATCCATCATATTTATTCTCATCCCCCATGAGTTGTTGTCGTGCTCAGTGCGGCCGATATTGTAAAGGCTCAGTTGGCTCGAGTACCAACTTCTTGTACCCAGATCTTGTTGGGGACATGCATGAAGAAAAATAAATGAAGAGTAGACCTCTCTGATACCACTGATCTGAATTTATAAGCGGAACAAAATGAATAACAGACTGAATACAATAACGCAGAGATACATAGAACAAAAACAAATATCCAATGAACAATAACATCTATTGAATAAATAAAATAGGATGAAACTGTAAAACCACAGAACTGATATCAACTTGCTCGAATGTTGGTAGCTATCTCTGAGAAGAGATTTGGTTGTTACGCACATTTGTCTGAGCATAATTATGAAAATAAGGCTCCAAAGGTATTTTTAACATTACTCATTAATTCCAAAACCCTATACATCCAAAAACGTAACCCTAGGACATGAAACGCAAAAATTTATGTGGGCCTCAATGGGTAAGTTGGTACCTCAACTTCTCAAGGTCGTAAATTTTGCATACGACCTTCGTTTTAGGCACGTGATAGCCTCTTGGAAAGGTTTTTTCGATAAATAGAATTTCTTCCATCAAACTCTAACTATGTCTATAGTTTGACTGTGGCAAGCAAAAAAAAACATTGTTTAGGGCCCCAAATCAGCCCTGAAAGTACAAAAAAATGTACTAACATGAAAAATTTCAAAAAAAGTGAGTTGGATTAGGTGGGTGGCCACCAATATTCACCTAGAATCTATGTAGGTATTTAGACAGCCCTGGAAGTGTAGAACCGACAATTAAAAAGAATTACAAAAGAACGTGATGAACTAAAAACTGTCAAGATGAGCGAGTTGGAATAGGTGAGTGGCCACCAATATCCACATGGATCAGTTACATTATATATTAATGTATTAATACTTTTGTTTTTGCATTACATTAATGTAAATGTATTAATAACATCATTAAGGTCAATGTATTAGTACTTTATTAATGTATTAATAGTGTATTACGTTATCATTGTATTAATACTTTATTAATGTTTTGATGTATTAATACCTTAGTATTACATTTATTAATACATTTAATTTATGATATGTATTAAATGTATTTTTTTTAATATTAAGATATTAATGTATTATTAATGTATTCATCGTGTATTAATACTTTAGCAATGTATTAATTAATAATGTAATAATTAATTAATATATTACATTATTAAATATATTAATACTTTAGTTATGTATTTATTAATGCATTTAATGTATTTATTGATGTATTTAATATATTATTAATGTATCAATCAAATAATATGTTACTTTATACACCAATGTGAATTAATAATTTAATTTATAGATTACATTTAATACATTAATGTATCATTGCATTATTAATGTATCAATAATCACATCATTAATGTATCAATCAATGAGTAAATGTGTACTTTGATGTATTAATACATTATTATTCTATTAATAATTTAATATGTTAGTTTATAGATTAATGTATTAGTACTTTAATTTATACAGTAGAATAATGTAATAATGTATTACTAAATACATTAAAGTCATTGTATTACTACTTTCTAAGTGTATTAATATTTAGTAATTTATTTGTTAATGAATTTAATGTGTTAATTAATTAATACATTACATTATTATTGTATCAATCAATTAATGATGATGATGACGATAATTAATGCCCACTAAGATCGAATTGGTCTATCGGACCTTAAGAGGGTAATTGATTCTTTAGAATTTTGTTTCTATGCTTGAAAAGCATTAAGAGAAGCTTTCCAAGATCACCATACTTTTGTTGAGTTAAGAGGTTATGAAGGTTGGTAATGTGATAAATATTTTGAAAATGAGATCTAATATGGGTATAGGCTAGACAATCTAAGAGAAAGTGTTTTTCATCTTCAACACTCTTAGTGTCACAAAGGTGACACACTCTTTCATCCCATGGAGTTTTAGAAATTGACCAAAGTTTCACTATGGAGCTCGTGAGAACTTGTTCTTATCTTAGAAATGCTTTTTTTTTTTTTTACACTTGGAAAAACAAATAGATAATTTTGATCTTCTAGATTATGGTTGATTACATCTTTATAATACCTTAATTTTATTTTATCCTCTAACTCTTTATCACACCACATTTTCTCCTTAAATTTTGGTTTGACGTTTTTTTAATAGTATCTTTATTCTGCAAAATGGTTTCCTCCATTATTCCCCAATAGTTTAGCCATGACCGGGCATCTTTATGTCATCCTCGCTTGAGTCAATGGTGGTTGTGACTTGATTTTGAAGTAATTTTAGGTAGCCTATTGTCTTCCATGTTGTTTAACTTGTTCTTATACATTAGGTATCTAGTCATAGCCATGCTCTCAATGGGGGAGAAGCTTGTTTCTAAGAGGAGGATGGGATAGGCGTATTTCTTTTCATTTTGAGATTATAGGTTATAAAATTATTTTATATTTTCTCTATATTTCTCCAGGATTTACGAGAGATACTACAACCCTAGACTTCACATCCATAAAGAATAATAGGTGTAACAAGATTCTCAAAGAGGAGTTTCTTCTTATCCCAAATCCAAAGATCAACTGATTTAGAATTGTTTTCAAGCCCATAATAAGATTTACATCCCCCAATAATCATTTTCTCAATGCTATAATTTAAATTGATCTTGTGGTGAATATCAATTCCAAGATATTTGTATGAAGTCACTTCCTCCAAGTTGTTGTTGTCATATACAAAGGTATCATAAGGGATCTTATTGGATTTAATAATCATGACCTTAGTCTTATCCGTATTAACAATCATACCCATATTGGAGAAAAAATCATTGAGGATTCTTAGTTGGTTTTCAAGATCATGGGGACTCAT
>WSFP011565769.1:0-10901 GCA_009831015.1 Picea engelmannii
TCAAAATTTGACATGGTTAGACTAGAAACATGCCTTGACAGTATGGGAGGGTTTCAAGACTCAAGGATGTATGATGTCCCCACATAATTTTTAAGATCGTCCATGTTTGCATCAACGTTCATAATGGACGTCTCATTGTCATCATTCATTGTTTCCATCTGTAGAATCTTTGTTGGAACTCTCTTGAAATGTCATGGAACTTCCAAATCACCCACCACAAATGTCATGCACCGACCCCGCACAGTGAGCAATGAATAGGGCCAACGTTGAAATTTCTTCAATATGTGTCGGTATGCATCGAAATTTGACATGGTTAGACTAGGCACATGCCTTGACGGTATGGGAGGGTTTCAAGACTCAAGGATGTATATTGATGTCCCCACATAATCTTTGAGATCATCCACATTTGCATCAACGTTCATCTTCATCGGAAATCTCTTTAAATGTATTGTAACTTCCAACATGCCCATCGCCAATGTCATCCACCGACCTCACACAGTGAGCAGTGAATGGGGCCAATGTTGAATTTTATTCAAAATGTGACTGTATGCTTTAATTTTACATGTTTACACTAAGCGCATGCCTTGACGGTATAAGATATTTTTAAGACTTAGGGACATCATTCTCTTCATCATTTCCATCATCATGGTTGTCATTTCCATCAACATCATCATCATCATATTAATCATGACTCAATTTCTCCATCCATGCCAACAAAGATCAAACTTGACATACCCATCTTTACAACAAAACCTAATGATTAATAAACCATGATTCTATTAATAAACCCAAAATAATTTTATAGGGTCCAGCATGCAAGTGGTTTAATTGTTAATGGGTTAGGGATTATATCGGGTGAAGGGCTTAATGACATCAATCGACCCTACATGGTTACAAGTGAATGAGGCCAACATTGAAATTTCTCCAAGATGTGCCTGTATGTGTCGAAATGTGACATGGTTATACTAGGCACATGTCGCTTGATGGTATGGAAGGGTTTCAAGACTCAAGGATGTCTGATATCCCCACATAATCTTCAATATCATCCATGTTTCAAGGGTTAGGGGTTAGATGGTGTTAGCGCTCTATAAACTTCGTTCGACTGAGAAAACGAATGACAGAGGCAACCTACAAACCAACTTTGAGGCCTGAAACTAGCCTTTAGGACTTGGAGAGGGATCTCTCTAGAGACTTTGTCTCTGTACAAGATATAACTTTAAACTCTGGGCTAGATTTAACACTTATAAACAATATTTTCTGGTTTCATTGGCGAAAGAATGCAAGACCTTGGGCTATGGAGTTGATTTAAGGAAACGCAGAAACAAATGACTCAGTGATTGAACTCGAGAGGGAAAAGGCTAAATGAGAAATAATATTTAGTTAAAAATTGTTGTGTGTGGAGAGAGAAAAACACATGAAACAACTCGGAGAACCGTTGGGGATGAGTTCAGAGTTAACTTAGAAGAAATACGATTTGTCTAAATGGCGTGAATCTAGAGCATTGCGCGGTGAAATATAGATTCGAAATTACGTTCTGATTCAGACAGAGATTATAGATACGAATATAAAGAACACAGGAAAACACATACACAAAGAAAGAATACAATACATTGGACTTCCACCGTTAGAATATTTTCATCAAAGCTTCAATAATTTAGCATTAAGTTTCAGTCGGATAAAAAAACTACAATCAATAGTCATTGTCTACATTGTTTTGCCAACCAACCTGGCTTACATTGAAAAGATGGAATATATAGACAAGGGTGTGCCACTCGGGCTACCGTGCGTTCTAACTATTATCCATAGAAACTAGGTTTTGACTGCACTTTGTCAAATAAATCTTCGAATGGTTTTTTTCTAAAAATAGAACTGGCTGAAATCGACAACATCATAGTCACTCATCTTTGCCGCAACGTTTCAGTCATCAACAATATCTCATCATTATAAAATGATGTGTCGATGCTTTCCTATGATAGGTCATCTAGACAGTCAAGTGTTATGTCAGACTCCTGCCACATATTTTAAAGGTTGTGATCTTTGCCGCATGATCATTTTCTAATGGGTGCATGTGGCTAGTGACTGCAGATCGTTGCAGGTGCTTCCAAAATGATGACCTCAACTAGGGAACAATGCCTCTTCTTCAAACGGTCGCACGTCTAATGTACACCTTTCCTTCGCCATGAGATTCTATCACTGTGCATCGTATGTTTTCCACACGGTTATCTGTCATAGTCTAAGTCCGCGCCACATCCAAAGAGACAAAAAAATGGGGTCGATCAATCATGCGTTTCGTCTAATTTGCAGTTTGGATACTCAAAGATTTCTTCTGAGAAACCAGTTTCTCCTTTTCAGGTTCATCACCTGCCTTTGCATAATCGTGTTCCCTTTCAGCTTCTTCTGTGCTTTGGCCAGAGCCGCGAGGAATTTCTCCATGGCCGGTTCACATTCCCTGAAGTGTTTCACATTCCTTTCCTCCAACACCCTTTGTGTTTCACGCAGTTGTATTATCGTATCCTGCACTTCCTTGAGCTGTCTCTTTAGCCAAGTCAAGTTTCCATCACGACCTTGTGATGTTGATACTTCGAGGGTCTTCGCTTCTAATTGTTGTCTCATCTCTTTGTTTCCCCGGTATAGCTCAGCAATAGCGAGCTGCGCTTTCTTCAGCTATTGTGTCTGCTCATGAACATCTGTGCTTTTGATGTCTGTCCTCCTCCTTCTACCCCATCTTTCTCGAGTTGTGCCTTCGAAGGGCTCCAGCCGAATAACACACATGAGTAACTTTTCAGCGGTTGACTTTACACCGGCTCGCTCGGGACTCGAGTCTCTTCGATCTCCTTGTTTTTCCTTGGTTTTCCCCTTCTCTAGGGTATTTGTTGTTGGGGGGATGGGGCTTCCAACGTATTTCCTTCCTCTGCAGCCTTTCCTGTTTCAGCCTCCGCGTGGTGCGATGTTACCTTTTTCACGAGTAGAGGGAAATCTCCCTTTAGGTCCTTGGGGATTCCTGTTGCAAGTAGAAATGAATCCCAATTATTTCCTAGTCACCTTAACTCTTCCACTAGAAGCAATTTAATCAGAGAGACATGTGATATTTTCCTCTTCAGCTGATCTGCTTCAGCTTGGGCGTTGCACGCCATTTCTCGAAGGCTTTGGTGTAAGAAAAAGGGAATATTTAATGGTCACCTCACTGTGAAGTGCATTAACAATCTAATGTGGTGCGGATGTATTCTGTCAAACCTTCCTTCACAGGTGAAATATTTCTTAATCAACTCCATGAGTTTTTGAAAGGGCTCCTACAAATATGTACTTGGAACGCCTGTTTCGACCTTCCCACCTAAGCAGTCTCGCTTGATTAAGTCTTTGTAACACTATGTGTCCAAAGGCATGCCCTTAAACCGCCTTTCACCGCGTGAAGGGATCTTTGTCGTGGCTAATAGAGTTTCCTCTGTCACTTGGAAAGAGACACCTACAATTACCGTGCGGGACCCATTGAACCTGAGTGCGAACAGCTACGCTAGTTTCGTGTTGAAACCTTAGATTTTTCTGCAAAAGGCCATGCATCCGACCTACTCAAATGACGCCCTAACCTCCGGATATTCGTTGACCAACGTCAAGCTTTGAGGCTCGGGCCCAACATTTCTACCACTCCGTGCACCTTTCCTTATGCTCTGGGATGTTGTCATGGCGCAACGCGTATCGGTTCTGAGTGCGGATCAAAGGTGGTAATCTCAATTGACTGGGGCCTACGAGAAGAATTACAAGCGATGCATAAACTTGAATGATGAACATAATGCATGTAGAGCACTTAGAATTTATAATCGGGTGGGTGAGAGATGAGAAAATTTCGGGGGACACTGAATTCATGGGGACTGGAGGTTTCAAAGCAAGCTTGGAGATTTTCACAGTGCATCCACATGAAGGGTACACTTCGAAGTGTGTGAAGTACAACTGATAAGAGCTGCAGGGAATATGTGATACAAGCGCTGTGATTTTTCATTCTCTCTAGCTTCATAATGAGCTGATGATGGTCACTTCGTCCGCTAAAATGACTTATATTCAACAAATTTCCTCGAATTTAGGCACGTAATACCTTCTCTTCGGACAGGACCCGACTCTTTGGAAAAATACCTTTACCCCTTACACATGTTTTGGTTATGACATCCCTTCCCAAATCCAAGGGCCAACCGACCACTTGTTGACTTCAACTCATTTTCCTTTCGATACTTGACCTCACATGCTTTGACACACAGACTCTAACTTGACTAAGACTGAATCTATCTAAAAAAATGACGACGCTAACAAATGGCTCCAATGGGGATTGCTATCCTCTCAGTGAGGCGGAAAACAGACCAGGTGCCTGACCATTCGGCCTTATTCGACTCCTAGACTCTGAAACAACAGAAAACCAAAAACACAACCTAAACTTCCTTGACATAGCTTCGACCAGACTCAGCATAAACTCAGGGCCTTCACTTTGGGCTTCAATTTTCTACTAACATACTGACTCGAAAAAAAAAATTGAAACAAAAAATAAATAATAAAATGATTATTTACAATGACAATGATATTTAAACGGACTTTACTACACCAGGTAGTGTTTGAGGAACCTGTTGTTTACATGCCCCAAACCAACACATTCCCCATCTAGTTCTTCTAGAAAATATGCATTGTTTACGTGATACACACTGATTTTGAAAGGACCCATCCAAAGATGATCAAATTCTCCTTTCTTTCCTTTATCTTCGTTTCTCGCATCCCACTTCAACACCATATCCCCAATCCGAAATTCCTCCTGCTTAGAGTTCTTGTCAAAAGTTTTCTTCATCTTCTCTTGGTGAAGTTGTGATAGATTGTAAACCTACTCCCTCATCTGTTGTGCATGAATCAACTGATTTATTCTTCTTTATGTATCATCTGGCTCAACCTCTTACTCTTGCAACAACTTCGTGACGGGAAATCCTAGCGAGGTAGGGAAAATTGTGTCCGCGCCATACACAATTTGGAATGGTGATGTGGAGATGGAATTTTTGGTGGTAATCATGTTTGCCCACATCGCATAAATAAGTTTCTTGTTCCAGGAATTCTTGTTGTCCTGCAAGAGTCTTTTAATGATCCTTGTTAGGCTCTTATTTAACGATTTTGCTAACCCATTACCTTGTGGGTAATATGTTGTAGAATGTCCCAGGGTTATATTGTAATCCTTGCAAAACTTCTCAATTTTCTTGGACTTAAAAGCAACTGCGTTGTCTACGATAATCTTGATAGGACACCCAAACCTAGACATGATGTTGGTCTCAAGGAACTGAATAATAACCGTATCAGTGGCCTTCTTCGCTGGAATTGCTTCGATCCACTTCGTGAAATGATCTGTGGCTATAAGTATCCACTTGTGTTGCACTGAGGATGGAAGATGAATTTCTCCTATAAAATCTATCCCCCATTTCATGAACGGTGCTTTGACTGAGATCAGTTTCAGCGACAGGGATTGCAGTTTTCTCCTTCCATAAAAAATCTGACACTCATGGCATCTGGAAACTTCTTTGTACACGTCCCTAAAGATGGTGGGCCAATAGTAACCCTCTCTGAGGATTTTATCCGTTGTGGCTTTCCAGTAGTGATGTCCCCTGTAGTTGCCTTTGTGGAATTCTCTGATGGCATGTTCTGTGTCATCTTCTAGTATGCAACTTATCAATATACCTCTCGGATATTTCTAGTATATTGAGTTGTCTAGGATGCAGAACTTAGTAGATTTGAGATTTAAAAATCTAGCATTGGTCTTACTTAACCCTAAGGAGGCTTGCATGTTTTTCAACACATAAATGATATCTATGTACCAAGGTGAATCGATGAACTCTTGAGCCACCTGCACGGTTGTTTCTTCCTAAGGATTCTATGATAAATCAATGATGAAGTTGATTCCTATAACATCGCAGTTTGATTGCACCATCAATTTTGTGAGGCCCTGTCCTTTGATTAGCTTTGTGGGCTTGATTTCAAGGTCATATTCCAGCATGGCCGCGATCCACTTACCTCTTCTTCCCTCTGGTTCAGGATGAGTTAGGATATCTTTGACTGAGTTGCTAGGCACATAAGCGATAACGTGGGAATGTAGTATGTAGGTTATGGACTCCTTTAGGGACTTCACTAAGGCGTACGCTTGTTTCTCCATAATGCCATACCTCAGTGAGGAATCCCTCAGCGTCCTGTTGAAGTAGGCTATAGGCTTCTCGAATTTCTGATCGTATTTCTGTAACAATACGCCAGCAATGGTATGCTCTGAGGCGAATGAGAAAAAGATGAAGTCCTTTGTGAAGTCTGGGCTAGCCAACATGAGAGCTTTGGTCAGCGCTATCTTGATGTCTTCAAACAATTTTGTAGCTTCAGGGTTCCACTTGATCTCGTTCCCTTTTCTGAGCATACAGGTGATATGTTTTATAATTTCTGCCAAGTTCGGGATGAACCTTCTCAAGAAATTCACCTTTCCCGGGAAGTACTGCACCTCCTTCTTGCTGCATGAAGTGATAATTTTTAGGATTCCTTCAACCCTACTGGGGTTTATCTTTATACCTTCTTTTGAGATGATGTTCCCCAACAGTTTCCCCTCTTGCATTTTGAAATTTGATTTTTTCGGGTTCAAAGATATGTCGAACATCCTACACTTTTGGAAAACTCTCTTCAAATGCCCAAKTTGTTGTTCATCAGAGTCGGAGTACACTGTGATGTTGTCCATATAGATCACTATAAATTTGTCCTTCTCTTTGGAAAATGCTATATCCATCGCCCRTTGGAAAGTAKCTCCAACGTTCATCAGGMTGAAGGTCATCTTAGCGTACATGAACGTCCCCCATGGTGTYGTGAAAGTTGTCTTTTCYCGGTCATCTRGGTGTACCATAACCKGGTTGTAACCTGAAAMGACATCCAGTATAGACATCTTCTGGGCCCCAACTACCTTCTGCAGGATATATTCCATCTTCRGGAGTGGGTAGTTGTCCTTGAGGGATATTTTGTTCAAATTATGAAAATCGACGCACAACCTTATTTCATCACTCTTTTTCCTTACAGGTACCAGATTTGCAACCCATTTTGAAAACCTTAAAGAAACGATAATTTTGGCTTYGAAAAGTTTCTTTACCTCCTTCTTGACTAGTGGCAGTAGYAGGGGATTTATCTATCTCAGATTTTTCTTGAAAGGCTTCTGGTCTTCTTTGAGAGGAATGACGTGTTGAATCACTTTGGTTTCATAAACTTTCAAGTCATCATAACTCCAAGCGAAAATGTTGGGAAAATCCTTCATGAGCTTGATATAATCATGTCTGACCTCTGGACTGAGCGTATTTGATAGTTTGATTCTTTTCAGATTCTCCTGGGTCCCGATGTTACAATCCTCGACATCCTCGTCATTTGCAGTGATCTTCGGATTTCTAGCCACATCGTTTTCATAAAAAATATTTTCCAACGGGACTAATCCTTTCAGGATGATATTATTCTTGAGTTGTATTATGTCCCTTCCAGCCATCTAGTTCTGGAAAGGTTCATCATCACTATGTGCATCTGCGCTTTCAACTTCGTCACAGTAGCATTCGTCATCAATGTTCATATTAGCGAACCTGTCGCTCATTTGGAGAAATATCTCCACCTGTTTGTCATCCTCAAACACCTGCCAATACTTGATATTATTGGGCACCGTCGGCCTGTGTTTGAATTCGATCTCATACTTTCTATTTGGAAAAATGGGAATTTTAAAAAATGAGGCCGAGGTGGCCAAGGCATCCGCAATATGATTCTGCCCCCTCGGGATCGTCGATAAATTATACTCTGAGAATTACTCAAGGAGGTCCAGCACTAGATTTCTATATGCTCTTAGTATGGGGTGCTTGGATTGATATATGCCTTTCACTTGGTTTATAACGAGCTCAAAGTATCCATGCACTGCTATCCTCTTTGTGCCCAACTCTTTCAAAACTCTCAGGCCCAAAATCAATGCTTCATACTTAGCCATGTTATTAGTGCAGTCAAAAGTGAGTTTGTATGAGCAGAGTTGTGTGCCTACCTTGGAAGGGATTATCCATATGTTGGACCCTGCTCCCTCTTTGCTGACGGATCCATCGAAACTCATGTTCCATATCTCATCCTCTGTATGGTTCCTCGGGTCTCCGCACTCTGTTTCCTGTCGTGTGGCTTTGTCTTCAACAACCAAGGTAGTTGTCAGTTCTTCTTCTTCAAATCTCAGGTCATTGTAAAAAATGGAGGAGATGATCTCAGTGTCAACATAGTAGATGGTGTGGTTATTCATCTGTGTTATACTACTCATCATGTATTTCAGCAATACTTCTCTGTATAACCGTCTATCATGTCCGAAAACAAGGATGGTGGCATACGACATGTCCATTTGTAGAGTCCCCTTCAATTTCACAGCCCATGACTTGGATAATATCATGCCAAACCTAGGGGGTATATCGGCCATGATCACATCCATAACCAAATTATTAGAAGGGATTTGGGCCAACGAGATAACCAAATCTTTGATCAAACCCAGACATTTCACTGTTCTTGAATCGAAAGAAAAAAGATCCTTATAGGTCCTAGTGATGTCCAAACCCAACTCATCCATGATCACTTTGGGAATGAGATTGTGAGACACGCCCAAATCTAGCATGATGTTATGCAAGATCATGTCGTGAACCTTGAGACTGACATAGAATAGGGGAACAACCTCAGTATCGCCCGTATCCTCTACGCGCGGACTGAACAAAATGGTAGGGTGATCATCGTGGATGTTCAAAGTGTCGGGAGTCCCTCCCATCTTTAGCATTTTAATGATCTAATCATGATATTCTCCCTTTTTGATGAGTTCATTGAAAGGGATGGAGATTTTAATCTTGGTCATTTCGTTCTCAAAGTTAAAGGGGGGAGAGACCCTTTCTACCTCTTTGACGCATGTCTCCCAACTTGTTTATGGCGCTCTCCTTGGAACTTCCTGCTTTGACCTTTCATTTTTCGTCGCATCCTTGGTCGGGTTGTCCTTCTTCAGTCGGCTAGTGGAAGGGATATCCGCCAGAGTTTTCCTTATAGGATTCGTCTGCTAAGGCTCCCTTATGGGATTCGTCTGTTGAGCCTTTGTGGATGCCTTTTTCCTTCTGAGGTTGTATTTCTTTTGGAATTGCATGATGGCATTGTGATAGCCTTTCCTAAATTCCTCTATTTCCCAAGACAACATGTCATCCATCTCCAGCATAATTTCATCATTTTCTCTCATGTATTGATCGTTCTCCCTTCGTAAAAAACATGTGTGTGTCCTTGTCGTCACAATAATGCATTTTATCCTCAAACATTTGATCAAAATATTTGTCCGTGTAATTGTTTTGGAATAGGGGCCTTATTTGTTGGTCGCCCTAGTCTCTATGTTCCCTCTTCCTGATCTGTGGGACCGAACCTCTTCTGGGGTTCTGATTTCTGAGCTGGGGATCATTTTTTTCTCAGGCGGCGGGTTTGTTTCCCAGGGACATTCTTTCCATCATTTTCTCCATTGTCTTTATCATCAAGTCGAACCTATCATCTGAGGGTCGAGAGGTTGATGGCTACATATCTCCTTGAGGTTTCCTCCCACCCCTGTTGAAGTTATTTTTTATCTTTCCCGATGCCATCAGGTTTACCTCGACTTCAATTGCGTCACTCATTATAGTGTCTAAATTTTTTGATATTCTCTCCCTTAACAACAAGGCTAAATCACTGTCAAAGGATTCGACGTATCGCAACTGCGCGACCCCAAGAGGCTGATGGACTTCTCCAGGAATCAAATTGTAAACCCTCATGAAATGGAATGAGAACTCTTGCACCACCTCATTCGATGCTCGTTTCATATTGTTATCCTTTGTCAACAACTGCAAAGGATTCTTTTTGTCTCCCCATCTAGTAATGAAAGATGTTTCGAATGTGGTGAAGTCTTGAATGCTTGTTGTTGGGAGGGATTTGAACCAATTTCTCACCTCCCCTGAAAGACTCTGTGCGAACAACCTCATTTTCACGTCTGCATAGTCTACCTTTTCTAGGTCAACAAAATCATTGAACCAATCCAGATGCTTTTGGACTGAAACGTTTCCTTCATCGTTGTAGAGCTTGATCCTCTGGTTGTAGTTTTGTGGAAAATCATGCAGTTAGGAAGGATGAACAAGGGGGGTGAACCTGACAGGCATTTCTCTAGGGGGGTTCAGGATTTGGGGGATGTTATGAGCAGGATTTTCATCTTGTGGGATTAGAGATCGAAACCTTTCCTCATCAAAAACTATATGGTCCAAGCTAGTCTCTGATTTAGACCTAAAAAAAGTTTGTTTGAACAAAGCGTCAAACTCAAGGTCATCAATGCTTTGAGCCCTGTCCTTGGGAAAGGATATATTTTTGTCTAATTAATAGAATGGGTCTCAAGCCTGCTCCCTTACCCTGTGAAAAAGTATCTCGGGATCATACATGGGCTCTACAGGGTTGGGGTCAAGATTGGCTCTGGTATAAATGGTCTTCAGAGCCAAGTTTTCTGAATGGCGCTAATACATGGCACTGGTCTTTTTCACTGGAGTCACCAGGGTAAAGGTTTAAGCCAATACAGTTATTTTCCCCACTTTTACCCTCAGGGGTCAAAACTATATCTTTAGTCGTTCTCCTAGGGAAAATTTATTCAATTATGTCCCCAGCAATGGCACCAGAATGTTAGCGCTCTGTAAACTTCATTCGACTGAGAAAATGAATGACAGAGGAAACATACAAACCAACTTTGAGGCCTAGAACTAGCCTTTCGGACGTGGAGAGGGCTCTCTCTGGAGACTTTGTCTCTTTACAAGATAAAAATTTAAACTCTGGGCTAGATTTAACACTTATAAAAAATATTTTTTGGTTTCATTGGTGAAAGAAAG
>WSFP011565770.1:0-10901 GCA_009831015.1 Picea engelmannii
AAAATAACCCAAGGCATGGAACTAGCTCGATCACTAACAACAGTTCAAGAGAAGAATGATGACCAATATATTTGGATATCAATGAAAGTTGCAATTGTATTTTTTTGAAATAATTGTCTGTGAAAATTAGACATTTTTGTTTAATGTAATGGACATAGTGTTCCAATTGAAAGACAAGGGATTACCGATAAGTGTCCCATTTTGTATGACAAATACCCTCTTATTCATATAATAAAATATGTTTTAATTTATTCTATTGTGTTGTTCAATGTCGTTGTGAAATGTTACACATTGATTAAATAAATGGATGAATAAATATTATAATGAAGAGATGCAAAAAATGATGATATAACAAATTAATCCAAACATCATATCCATATTCACTAATCAAAATATAAGATATATGTAATTTTTTTGATAAATATTGGAATTAAAAAATAACAATAATTGCACTATCACAGGTCGATGTTTCTCGGTGTATTTTAATTATTAATCTCATCGACACATTTAATATTCAAACTCACAGGTTCCTTTCATATAAAATTCTCACTGGTGCTTTTATGTAATCAATTAGCATTGGTTTCAATATTAATTTAATACCATAAAATTGTATTAAAAATTTGGCCATCGATGTGTTAATCATATACAAAGCACCAGTGCATATGTGTTATTGATACGCACCAGTGCTATTGTGTTATTTATAAGCACCGAGTCTTTTTTGTTATGGAAACACATTGGTTCTTTTGATTTGTAGTGCACCTGGGGGTTTTTCCCTGTAATGCACTAGTGAATATTATTTTATACAGCATTGGTGCCTTCTTATTAATAATGCACCAGTGTGTTCTATGAAGAAATCCCTAGTGCTTAATTATTTTTAACTCTCCCGGTGTGTTTTTTGTTAAAGCCCCGGTGCTTATAAGACAAACACTTCGGTTCTTTCATATTTTACTGCCCTGGTGCTTTCATATTTTACTATTCCGGTGCTTGACATTAAGTGAACCGCACCGGTGTTTTAGGTGTATGTATGCACCAGTTCTTGCGCCTTATACAAACGCATTGATTTGTAAACATCCACTAACACCTCTGGCCGCCCATATTTTTTTAGTTAATCAACTTTTGTTATAGTATCTACAAAAGAATCCGCTATCAATAACAGATGTTGTAGAGGATGTTTTTTTTTCCAATTTTTTTCCAATTTTGTAACACTAGAAACCTCCGCTATAACCTTCGCTAAAATGCATTTTCCTTATAGTGTTAGCATCATGTTTTATGGGTTGTTGTTTATAATATACTATGAGTTATTAATTAAATCTAATCAACACATTTACACTTTTGTCAATGTGAAACTTGTGCATTCGCAGTAGTGGATAATGGAGGATGTCGAATAGGGAAATAGTTAGAGATAAGAAAATCTACATGGTTGACAAGCACAATGTAGTAATGGTTCGTGAAATAGATCTCTCAGCTTCGTTAAATAGGCAGGAGATCCTTACAAGTATACACATAATAACCTTACAATTACACACATAATAACAAAGGAAACAAAAACTATAGAACGGATTAAGGAGATCCAAATGATGAAAGGGCATGGTATAATATTTGTTCAGATAATTACTACACATCTCACCAAAAGGCATGCTTAAAAAAACATACTCAACCATTGAATCCACTTGTTTTCATCATCGACATATTGAGTTTCCATTGAATTCTTTTGACCAATTGGATGTTTATCTCTTATTTGAGTTTAGTTGAATAACTAGCTTGATTTAATAGCCTTTGACTTTTATTTCATTCCATTATGCTTTGATGGCATGAGGATTGTGAAATCCTTTTTCTCACAAGGACCTCACAAAAGAAATTTTTTACTATGATACTTTGATTATGGTATTTTCCTTTTCCCATTACTTATGGTGCACAAATGGTTTCTTTCAATGGCATGTCAATGTGTGCATGAAGCAATAAGAGTGTCCATGCTTAAGAGTTAAATGCACAGTAACACACGTAATTATTTGTAACTCATGTATAAATCATATATGTGATATTTTGTTTGCATTGAGGTTTGGATTAATATTATTTGAGGTTCCTTTTCCTTTTTGAGATATGATGGTGTGATGATTCTAAATATCTCTTGATTGGAGAAGGCCTTGCCAAAGTTCCTTTGTTTAAGTTTGATAGCTTGTTTGTGATGTTTTCTTTTTCTTTCTTATGAAGTAACCTTGAATGGTTTATATTGGAGGCATGATGTTTGTGTGTATGATAGTAAGAATCTCATGATTAATGTTCTAACACATAGTAATCAAATCATACATAGACATTCATTGCAATCAATAAATAAACCTTTGTTATGCTACATAAGTTGTTATTTAAACACTTTATTAGTAATGGTTGGCTCACATAACTTCTGTTAGGATATTTATAACCCACAAAGATGAACTTACAGCAGATATAAAACAATATACAGGAGAATACAATGTACATAACATCAATGGAAATCACACAAGAGACACCAGAATTTTTACATGGTAAAACCCTCAGGGTGAGGGAAACATCCACGGGACAATGGAAAAGGCTTATATTGCCTAAATAGGAGATTACAACAGTAGCTAGGAAATCGGGTAGCCCAGGAGAGGTCTCTAAGCCCTTGCTCATCAAATGCCTCTAAGACAATCATATTTATACAACTCCTTTAGTTATGCAATAAATGTTGCCACTATTCTTGTTAATTTGTTTCAACAAGATATTGTTGGAGAAACCACCGCGAATCAACTAGACCATTTCAGGTCAATTAGTTTTCACTTTCCAACAATCTCCACCTTGATAACAATTAGCCTGATGTCATGCCATTGTCCATTCATCACCTTCTTGCAAGCTAGAGATAGGTGATACCAGTGCTTTCAGAACTGAAGCACCCATTTCACTGCTCCACCTGGATTTGTCACGTGACCACTGACAACACCCTACATGTGAAATATATGATCTTCTCATCACAAACTTATACTTCTACTACCATACGATACACAAGACATATAACCATTTTCTTCTTCTTGGACATAAACCTGAAGAAAGCTTATAGTGGAAAGCCAAAAAAGATTTTACCAGTTTCACATCATTCATACTGAATTTCCTGAGTATCGATACCATGTACTCAAGTTGTGATAACCCAAAACTTACCATCAATCCCGTCTCTGTGAATTTCTATGCTCAAGATTGTTTTGTTGCTCCCAGATCCTTCATCTCGAAACGTCCAAGTCAATTGATCTAACCTGTTGATCTTAACCATGCTACTGCTTGCTACAAGCATATCGTCAACAATCTAAACACCAATATAGTGAGTACCATAAACACAATGGTCATGTTCACTTCTTGTAAATCTTGGCTCACCATGAAGGAATCAAATTCTTGTACCAATTTCCTGGATGCGCTTTCCAGGCCATACAATGAATTCTTGAGCTTGCAAACAAATCTTTTGTTGTGATCCTGAACACCTTCAGTGCTCCACATCAAATATTGCATTCGAAGACCTTATCCCAATCTGGCCAAGACTGCCAAACGAGCCTTCACTTCTCATCTCCAGGCCCATTTACAATGGAGTCTCAATGCTCCACCTTGACATGAACATTCCCTTGACCAAATCCATCTAAGCCAGCAAAGTAAGCTTTTGTCCCTTACCTCCAGGCCCATTTACAATGGAGTTTCACTTATCCTTTGAATAGGCATCATTACATGCAATATCATGGGCACCATACCATGGGAAACCAAAAAACATAGACCCGAAACCCACCATTATTGACCAAGATGAAGTTTAACTCATGACTCATTTACCGAGTCAAGGTTAACCCACACATACATGCCTCATCTAGAATTTTCATAGGTGACCCAATAGCCCAGGGGTACGCATGCCTAATAAGGTCTTATAGTCGTATGCCCATTTACATATAATTGCTTACAACTACAAAATAAATAAAAATAATTCACTGTCATAGTGACTTTACCGTCACTCCAATGCCATTTCACTGTTGGTTCCCTATGCCTCTTTCTTTTTCATGCCATTATTGATACTTACAAAATCCAATGAAAATCAATCCTTCAGATCTATGTCTGTCACCACTTGCATCACCCTTTCAATTGGTGTTGTGTCATCATGCATGTACTAACCATGCAATAAACACCATCTGACAAAAAATTAACAAATTTGAGGCAACTTGAAGTTCATCGCTGCCAACAATACATGAAATAATAGAAAAGATACAAGCTAGTTGTTGCAATAGGAAGTGAGTAGAAGCAACAGAGTTTCCAAAGCCTTCACATCTTGCTCATGTCCAATATCTCAACCAGGCAACAAAGAAAATGGTATTATTTCACCATTTGTTGACAAGACACTTCAATCCACTTCAATCTCATGGTCAATATCCTCGTCGTATTCCATGTCACACCACTAGAGGAAAAACTGCCATAGCTGCACCTGGTCTATGCTGTCACAGATGTCGTTGCAGAGGTCCAGTGCCTTTACACTCTGCTCAAAAAAATTTGCAGCGGTTTTCTCCTCTACCTTCGACAATGGAGGCTTCAGCCTCATCACACCCATGGAGGCCACTCTCACGCCACTCTTGGCAGTCCCATACGAGCATTGTGGCGGCCCTGAGGAATCCAAAGAATGGGTCAGTCTCCTCGCAGCTGAATGTCTCCACCATTTTAGCCGAGATCTATGACAAGATTTGCACAATGAGCATTCTATAAAATCATGTAATTCTGTTCAAAATAATGTAATTATGTGCAGTCATTATGTTGATGCAAATGACTCCACAGTGCATTTCAATATGAAAACTTGTGGTTGAACAGTATAAACACAAATGACTGCATAGTGCATTTCGATATGAAAACTTTGTGGTTGAATTGAATGCACAGGGGCTTCAAAGGTTTTTAGAGCTTCATAACCTCTAAAGAGATCGAACCTGGAACTTGGAACCTACGAGTTTCTTTTGAAAAATATTATCTCCTACGGAGAAAAAATACATTTCCACAACTATAAGGCCATAGAGTCCAAGTTCTTCCGCAAAGATCAAGCATACCAACAAAGTGATTTGACTATTGTGCATTGGCTCTGACACTGACATCACCGACAATACAAATAGCCATGGCCCATACCCACAGCAAGACCCGAGAGCCCACAAGCCAGTCCCGATGAAAGATACACATGGACATAAAACAGATAATAGGACTTTGTCTTGGGGTTAATTCCTATGCTTATAATCATGGCAATAATAAAACCATAAATACCTAGCACTCTATCCATGACAACTGCAATAATCAATTTCATCACAAGCAATGGCCTCAAAACAACGTCCATATTCTGCCTTTGTGGGTATATGTTTCCTTGTTCTTACCAAAAACGTGGAGCGACCATCCTCTTTACAACAATGATGGTGGTTTTCTTCGAGATCAGCTCCTTCCATTAGTACGCGGCCACTTCTAATAGCATATCTTTTAACTCTAGGCTTCACCTCCGCGCAAAAGTCCTTCATGTTGGGCTCCTCTCCTCCACGTAGGCAGATCTCCAACGCAACGATTATTCATGGTGATCGTGAATCTCCACCTTGACGCTCTAATACCACTTGTTAGGATCTTTATAACCCACAGAGATGAACTTACAACAGATATAAAACAATATACATGAGAATGCAGTGTACATAACATCAATGGAAATCACACAAGAGACACCAGAATTTTTACGTGGTAAAAACCTCAGGGAGGGTGAGGGAAACATCCACGGGATAATGGCAAAGGCTTATATTTCCTAAACATGAGATTACAGCAGTAGCTAGGCAACCGGGAAGCCCAAGAGAGGACTCTAAGCCCTTGATCATCAAATGCCTCTAAGACAATCATATTTATACAAGTCCTTCATTTATACAAAACTGAATGCAATAAATGTTGCCACTATTCTTGTTAATTTGTTTCAACAAGATATTGTTGGAGAAACCACCGTGAACCAACTAGACCAATTCAGGTCAATTAGTTGTCACTTTCCAACAACTTCAAGTCAAGATTATTTTTGCTATGAGGAGATAGCAGCAGTGCATAGCTTCCACTCTCAAATATGTATTCATGCTTCATGGATTGATGTTTATAAAATACTACAAGTTAATGATTAAATCTCATCAATACACTAACGCTTTTGTCAATGTGAAATTTCTACATTTCAAGCAGTGGATAAGGGAGCATGACAAATAGGGGAAAGGTCGTAGATAAGGAAATTTGCATGGTGAGCATGTGAGACAATATGTTTTATTTAAATATCAATAGGCTTCCTAGCCATTGTAATATGGTTCTTGGAACATGGCTCTTAGCTTCATAAATAGGTAGGGGATCCTTTCAATCTTTCATGAAATAACAAAGGAAAGAGAGGGTATAGAATAAATCAAAAATAAGGAGATCTAGGTAGTGAAATGATGCAGTGTAAGAGTTTGTAGACTAGTGACTAGCCACCTTATTATGTGTGTCACCAATTTTCATAGTTGATTATATATTTACTTTAAGAAAACATAAAGGAAATTTCTCTGGGAAAGGAAACATACTTTAAAAAGTTTTTATTTGTGAATAAATCCTCTCGGAAGGCATTTCCAAGTTGTGTAAGAGGCATCCAAGAAATGCATAAATAAGTAGATCGCCCCTGAGGTAGGTTGAAGATCTAAATTAGCTAGATATCCCATAAATTTCAAATTAATTATATATGGGCTGACATAATCTTACGTAACATATTTTTCCAAAGGAAGTTATCGATGAAGAAAGTAATCTCCAAAGATCCCAAGATAGATTCAGTCGATAGTAAATGCTTCTTAGGCAGAAGATTCGGTCTTGAAGCCTTCAAGTGAAGTGTTTTAATTCAAGAAAATACCATACATAGTGCTATCCTTCACAATAATTTGTTTAGGCTCTAAACACTCTATCAAAGGATAAAAAAACATTTACAAAGGAAATAATTCATGGTGAAGGAAGTTACATCTATGTAGTGGGAAAAAGTTGGATGTTATTTAGACAATAACACCCTGATAGACCTTGTCAAAGATTGAAAACAAAAAATTGTGAAAAATGCATTACCATATGAATGAAGAATGTTTCCCAAATAATCCAACACTACATTTGACCAAGAAACGTTTGACAAACTTCACTAGAATTTGGAATTTTTTCAAAGAATTAATGCATTCCATTGTAGGATGTGTACTTACTACCTTGGCAAGGGAATGATGTGTTTCACCCTCTAAGGTAGTTCCAAACCAATCTAGATGAATAAAAATGCATGGGAATCCAATGCACACTGATGGAGGATGAGAGAATGTTACACGGAGCCCCTAGAAATGCAATTTTCTCATTGGATCTTGTTGGACTTAGTTGAAGACCAAAAATGCACAATGAGATAATGCGTACCACAAGAGAAGTTATATTTGATTCATGGGAAAAGGAGTGAAAGGAATTATCAAACCACACTAGATGAAGTAAAACATGAGGAGAGGTAGGATGTACCACCAAGAAAATTTTAAGTACTAAGTGGATATGGTCTTGATGTATTTCTTCCTTTGTGCCATTACCAGACCCGACAAAAGATAAAGAAAAACACATTAGAAATTAATGTGCATTACTGGAGAAGGTAGAAATTCTACCCAAAGAAGCTAACAATATTTTTTTACATATTTTACCCTATTGGACCCCGATGAGGGATGAAAAACACACAAGGAGGGAGTGTGCACAACTAGATAAAAAAAAATTGACCCTTGGGAAAGAAGAGGTTTGTTTTGACTATTCCAACCTCACCATATCCCTCCAAAGGGAATTAAATGCACAAGGAGAGAAAGTGCACTACTAGATCAACAATCTTTCATCAATGGGAAAGGAACAATGAATTTTTTAGTTTTCAAATTTTGGATCCGACTAAGGGATGAAAACACAAGAGGAGAGAGGAGACATTGTTGGGAAGGCTAACTATCAACCTCAAGAAATCATCAATGAATTCTTTCTCTCATTTATTAGCCACTTCGGTACCATGTAATTTTTTTCTCGTTAATTAATCTTGCATTGCCTTCATTAAATTAGCATGTTAATCCTACTACTATGTTTTTTTAATGAATTATTGAGTAGTTGAGCTAGTCTTCTATCTTTTCTATCATAAAAATTTGTCAATATAGGATGATATTGTGTGACTTTCTTACCAACCTAACATAATTCACTCAATAATAAGAAGCAAAGGGCCTTTCCAAATCCAAAGCAAGCAAGGAAGTATGTAAGAGTTTCTTGCTACACTAGAAAAAGAACCATTTGATGAGAAAGCATTATGCAGAGAGAGTGGATGTCGGATGGGGGATGGAAATCCATATTCCCAACCAAGCATTAGATGAAAGACAGCACAATTTCCAGCCAATTTCAAACCAAATAAAACTTGAAATCAAATATTGAAAACATGTAAAAAAACTTTGACCCTTGGGAAAGAAGAGGTTTGTTTTGACTACTCCAACCTCACTAGATCCCTCCAAAGGGAAGAAAATGCACAAGGAGAGAAAGTGCACTACTAGATCAACAATCTTTCATCAATGGGCAAGGAACAATCATTTTTTTACTTTTCAACTTTTGGATCCAACTAAGGGATGAAAACACAAGAGGAGAGAGGACACATTGTTGGGAAGTCTAACTATCAACCTCAAGAAAGCATCAATGAATTCTTTAGTTTTCAAACATTGTCAGACACCACCAAATTCTAAAAAACATAATAAGAGTGAAAACACATCACTAGAGGGGCTTCAAAGATATCCTTGACTTGAAACCAATTCATTTTTCATTTTGAACCACTTTCATACGCCAAACGAGCCAAACAATTCCCTAGCAGCTAAAAGACATAAATGGGCAGGTTGCATTAATGCGTTAGATCAAGATGCAAAGCATTTTCCTTTCTTGGATGGTTGATGCAAAATTGTCCCCTTGTCCTAGGATTTGAAGCAATAAACATATCTTCATATATATTAACTTGGCAATGTTTGGGCTTAGAAATTCTTATCCTTGCGTAATGCTTCCTACTCTTGTTGTTCATGACACATTTCATTTGTAATTTTTATTTTATTGATTGTTTATCAAGTGGTGTGGGAAAGAGAGTTGATCAGAGATAACATAAGACAAATAGTAATAGATGGGAAAAAATTGAACATTGAATCAAATTTCTCACACCCTATCACTAAGAAATTGACTAATCATAAGGCACAATTTACTATAATTCATGAATGCTAGGATTTAATTAAATTTGATGGGATTTTGAATAATACAAGTGGAAGACCCAAGAATCATCTAGTTTAAATTCCTACATGTCAAGTCAAAGAAAAAAATGAAAATACTTTCCTTCTTTAACCCCTAGATTGACTAGTCACATGCATCACATACCTTTGTATTTCTAATGATTAGATTATTGACGGGATTCATTGAAAAATAACATTAATTGACAACAAAAATTAAATGAAGGGTTAAGTGTGATTTCTATTATCACAAGTGATCAAAGACTTCTAGGATGACATTGTCCATTGGTAGAAGGGAGATCAACCTTGCCTTGCTCTCATTTATTAGCAACTTATGTACCATGTAAATTTTTTCTTGTTAATTAATCTTGCATCTCCTTCATTAAAGTAACATGTTAATCCTACTACTATATTTTTTTAACGAATTATTGAGTAGTTGAGCTAGTCTTCTATATTTTCTATCATAAAAATCTGTCAATCTAGGATGATATTGTGTGACTTGCTTACCAACATAACATAATTCACTCAAGAATAAGAAGCAAAGGGCCTTTCCAAATCCAAAGAAAGCAAGGAGGTATGTAAGAGTTGCTTGCTACACTAGAAAAAGAACCATTTGATGAGCAATCATTA
This sequence comes from Picea engelmannii, assembly GCA_009831015.1. Classification (NCBI taxonomy): domain Eukaryota; kingdom Viridiplantae; phylum Streptophyta; class Pinopsida; order Pinales; family Pinaceae; genus Picea; species Picea engelmannii. Next base: position 9,903 of record WSFP011565770.1, read on the forward strand.
TGCACAAAGAGTAGATGTCATATAGGGGATGAAAACCCATATTCCCAACAAAGAAATAGACCAAAGACAACACAATTTCTAGCCAATTTCAAACCAAATAAAACTTGAAATCAAATATTGAAAACATGTAAACAAGAGGAAGGAATTGGGAATCCAAAGATGACAAGGCCTCTTCTTAAGTTAATGTTATTGTGAAAGTCTCACATGTGTGACCGAAATTGTATTTTCCCAATTTCATGAAGTAGAAATAATTCTCATCACCAGTTTGAATAGTCAAAGGAAGAATACAAGATGATCTCTATAATCGTACGAGAACTAGGAACTCAAGAGTTGTCTACGGTAGCTCAAGAGTCACCTAGGGTAGTTGAAGAGTCGGGAAGGAGGAAGGCCAAGAGCCAACAACCAAAATTATAGATAGAGTCATTGCATTCAAGCAAAGGGTTCTCGTCTTGGAATTCTAAGCTCTATTCATATGATAATAAAGGAACTGTGGTTAGCTAGTATTTTTATACTTTCATTTCTCATTTTTCTTTATTCTTATAGGTGTGGGAATTCTATCCTATGGGAATCTTCTCGTGTTGTGTTGTTTATTCTCACTTTTCCTTTGCTTGTCAATGCCTAATATGAAACAAGGAGCTTCTTGAGAACCTAAAACTATTCTTTGTTGCTTAATATCTCTATTATGCATAATATGGTTTTGTTAGTGGATAATTCAAGCCCTATTCTTATAGCTCTAATTGCATTTCACTTCAACTTGGTTACTAATCAATTTGTGATAGGGGAGCCTTCTTAGTAATTGAATTGTTTCACTTTGTGAGGGAGTTGGGAGGGTCTGATTTGGGTTCATTTCTAATTATAGAAGGGACTATTATCACTATTATTGGTTTCATTGCCAAATATTGTTCTTTTCTTCATTTTGTAGATGTGTTGGTTGCTTTTCATTCCCCACATTTCACCACATACTCATTTACTTTCCAGTTTACATTTATTAGTTTAGAA
>WSFP011565787.1:0-10900 GCA_009831015.1 Picea engelmannii
CCCATTCCAATGGAACCCCCTCAGAGTACTGAGGTTATTTCCTTTGAATGGAGTAGACTGGCATAGCCCTGTCTTCCTTCTTCCATGCCTTTCCAAATCATCATGCAAACTTATGAGAAGAACATCCAACGTACTATTATAGATGAAGGCACTTCTATTAGTATTTTATCCTCAATTGCTTTGCAAGCTATAGGTTCCCCTCCACTTGTGCTAGTTACCCATAATTTGATGGCTTTTAATAGAAAAACTAGTGAACCTTTAGGGATCCTTCCTCAACTTCCTATTACCTTGGAAGGAAAAATTGTTTGTATTGATGTCATGGTAGTTCAAGGTCCCTTGGACTTTAATTTCCTCCTTGGGTGAGACTATGTTTATGCTATGAAAGTTATTGTGTCCACACTCTTTTGTATGTTGAATTTCCCTCATTATGGACACATTGTGACCATTGACCAACTCTCATCCGTTACTCCTAATTTGATTGCCGACCATCTAACATCCTTGAATGTTCCTTACATTCAAGTGGTTTCCCCCCCACCATGGGTTAATTATGTAGCAACATGTCCCATGCCTTCAACTGTCGATAAGAAAGAGCCTCTTGTTGTATTCTCGACTTCTTCTGACCTAGATCTGGTAGTTGACATGGTGATCTCTTCAATAAGGATATTAGAGCCTAATATCCCTACCCCTATTGTGGCCCTCAATATGTATTCCTTCCAAAGCATTGTTGTCTCGTCCAACGAAGATCTCTTGGAATCCATGATCAATGTATGTCCCTTGACATGTACTCCTTCCAGAGCATTGTCCTCTTGAAAGCTATGATCAAGAAGAGGCCACGAGAAAAGTTCATGTTTCTGTGTCAATCTCGTTAAAAAATGAAACAGAGGGCCATGAGCAAAGTTCCCATTTTTGTGTCAAGCTTGTTGAAAAATGAATCAGAAGTCCGAGGATCGAATCCAAAGGTTGCGAGCATAGTTATCGTTTCTGTGTCAAGCTCGTTAAAAAATGAAACAGAGATCTAGCAATCAAACCCAAAGGTCATGAGCATAGTTTTTTTTTGGTTCCAAGCTCGTTAAAAAATGAAACCATACTTGAGAATAATTATTTTCCTGTTTCAAGCTCGTTAAAAAATGAAACCATCCTTGAGCATAGTTCTTTTCCCGTTTCAAGCTCGTTAAAAAATAAAACCATCCTTGAGCATAGTTCTTTTCTTGTTTCAGGCTCATTAAAAAATGAAACCATTCTTTAGCATAATTCTTTTCCTATTTCAAGCTCGTTAAAAAATGAAACAGACGACCATGAGCACAGTTCATTGTCTATGTCAAGCTCATTAAAAAATGAAATCGGTTCACTTCTAGTTGAGTCGAGTCTTTTTGCTAGATCTCATAAATGTTGAGTCGAGTCTTTTGCTAGATCTCATCAATGTTGAGTCGAGTCTTTCACTAGATCTCGTAATTGAACCTTCATTTCATCCACCTATGTTAGTTGGCCCTATTTCTCCCTCCCTCTCTAGTGAACATCTACGTATTAGTAGCAAAGAGTTTAGTTGGGTACAAAAATTGGTGACAACATAAGAGTAGGAAGATGAAATGAAGCTTGGGGGGGCATGTCTCTAGCCTTTGGACATCATGTTGGATTTAAGCCACTAGCTTTTCGAGCTTGGGGAAAAGTACCAACCACCCATGGGTATCACCTGAAACCTTTGGATATTCCGTTGGGAATTACCAAGCACAATTTTTCCATGTTTCAAGCTTGCATAAAAATGAAACCAACCTCGAGCATATTTTATTTTCTAGTTTCAAGCTCATGAAAAAATGAAACCCGAACCGAGCTTAGTCTTTGTTCTTTCTCGTGCTCATAAATGCATGAGAATAGGTTACTGAGCTTAATCTTTGCTCTTTATCGTGCTCGTAAATACATGAGAATATGTTATCGAGCTTAGTCTTTGTTCCTTCTTGTGCTCGTAAATACATGAGAATAGGTTACCAATCTTAGTCTTTGTTCCTTTTAGTGCTTGTAAATACATGAGAATAGGTTATCGAGTTTAGTCTTTGTTCTTTCTCGTGCTCGTAAATACATGAGAATAGGTTACCAAGTATACTTTTATCGCTTTTTCGGACTCGTAAAAGCTATACAAAAAAGGAACTCTTTGGAGTCTCCTTTAACTTCTTTTTAGACTCCCTGAACATGAAAAGATTGTCGAGTGAGCTTGTTTCCTTTCATGCTCATTAAAATGATTTGAAAAGGTGTCTTTCGAGTGGCAGTTTACCCCTTTTTCGGCCTCATAAGACTAATTATGGAAAATGATCACTCTAACCCACCTCGGTTGGAAGAGTTCTCCCTTGTATTGTTTTACACTTTTTTCGGACTTGGGAGACTAAATTTACGAAAAAAACTCAACTTTGGAGTTTCCTTTAAGTTCTTTTCAAACTCCATAAACATGAAAAAACATTGACCTTCTTTGGACTTGTAAAATTAAACATTGAATGATCCATATGGGACCAAACCTCTCCTTCTTTAGGTTCGTTAAAAATATGACGAGGGACTCACCGAAGGTGCTATACTGGGTATTCGTTATCCTCCTCAAGCCCGTTAGAAAACAAAGGGGCACTCACCAAGCATGGTGGGGGGGAAATTGAAAGAATTAGGTCAAGTCTTTGTCGCCCTTGAACATGGAACCTGTCTGCATTATGTCATATAGTTGGAGTCTGTTCGCCTGAGAGTCATATTATAATTTTTCATTTCAGTCGAAGAGTTACCAACTCCATGTGTCGTCACGCTTTTTCATTTCAGTCGAGAGTATCATAATTGTCACATATTGGATCCTGGTTCATGTCTCTTTGATTCAACACCACCAAGTCACTTGTTGTGTCACCCGCAATGTTCAAGGGAAGTGCCAACTCTGCTCAACATTTTGGTCAACCTCTGCAATATCATCAATTTGTGTCCTCATGTTAGTCCATGATGCTCCATTACACATCATTTCCAGTACTTGTTTCATGTTGATGATGGGGGATACATCATGGCCCTCCTTCGACGAGTCTTTTCCTGTCAACTCCGACAAATTATCCGAGAATTAGACTTAGAAGCCAATTTATCACCTTGAAGCTTGCATGCCTCAATGACATGTTTCTTCGCTTTCGAAAGTGGGCTTCCATCATTGGCCCTTGATCGGAAGATTTCGTCGAATGTTTGACTTCAACTCATTGTTCACATTTTATGGATTGTACTAAGGTACATTGGGGATCATTGGTATCAATGATGATTTCCCTCACATTTGTTAATGGTATACAACAATGACCGGTAATCAAGTGGTTTATACCATGTTCGATATTAGTGCGTGTATTCACATGGTTGGAATCGTACTGGTTAGGGATCAGGATGAAGACCCTAGGAACCTTTTTGGCACCTACTAGTGTTATGTTCCCATCCCAGGTTGCGATGGAGAACAATCTTACCAATGTACACTGTCACATAAATCCACTTTGCATTGGTCTATGGCTATGTTGTTATTATATCGTAGCTCCACTGTGTAAAATCTTATAGCTACAACCTAATCGAGTCATGGAGGTATGGATCCACATTGTATATCTAGTGACCATATCCTTAGTAAGTATTTTCATGGATCCATAGTGTATTGGTCGGCGGCCATGCTTTGAGTCATTTTTTCGTGCATGGGTATGCCCTCCTCAAGGATACATATATATTGTTTACCGATTGGTTGTAGATTCCAACATGCTCTTTTTCTCTAGTTCCTTAGCACACATCATCATTTGTAAAGTGTTTCGACCATTCAATTCTCTCCTGACCTTGCACTTTAGGGGGCAATCTGTTACACACAAAATTTGCATACCACCTAGTGTCGTACTAAGTGTGCACTTTTGTCACTATTCTGTTTAGTGTCACACTTATGTACAATTGTGTTGTCAAGTGTCGCAATATCAAAACGACACTTTCCAAAGTTTCACATTCATGTTTTACCAACTTAGACGCCATAGGACATCATTTTGTCACTTCCTTAGTCATAAAGAGGAAGAGAACATCATTTTCTAAAGGTCAAACACATGATTTTCACCACAAGTTTGACTTGGTTGGAAGGGTGACGCTCCCCTACCCATCTTTAGGGGCGTCAATCCCTAAGTGACACTCCCTAGACCACTGTCAGAGGGCATCAATGACGCCCTGTCTCAAGCATTAGGGGAGTGTCAATCAGTTATGCCTAACTCCACCTTTATCTAAGGGCCATCTCTAAGGATCTTTGGGTGTTTATGGATGAGTGATGACTCATAGCCTTGAGTCACTCAACTTCCCTTCCATTATGGGGTTCCAAATCCTAACTTAGGGAGCAAATATCTCAACCTTCCCTTCATTTGCTAATGGTGGTTGACCTTGCTAAAGCCTATATAAGAAAGGCCATCCATGGGGGAAAAGAAGATGAATTATATAAGGTGTGAAACTTTTGATCTTGAGAGAAATTCTGGAATACATGTGTGTGCATCCAAGGGCTGGAGGAGAGAAGGCTTGGAAGACTAGCACCATCATCCATATGTAAGTTTTCACTTATGATTAATAAACTTAGCATGTTCCTTTCAATTGTTGTTTGTGCATTTGTCTAATGCTTACGTCGAATCAAGATTAGATAGATTAGTCTTTTCCTAATGAGATCTAGTAGAAGTATAGTTGTTTGTCTCCTATTCTTGCAGGTTTCTTTGATCATTGAGAAACTTGGAGCAACGAGGACAAACATCAGACTTAAGGTTAGTCTAAATCTCTCTTTCTATCTACAAGAATGGAAGTCAATCACCATTTGTTTTGAATTTGTCTTAGGTTATGTTTTTAGTCTAAGGAGAATTCGACATGTCCGCAGGGTGAATTTCTCACAACAATATTTAATCTTGTTATTTCCGCTGCTATAATTTTTCGTCAATAATTTCAGTGTAAAATTGTTCAGTGATAACAACTAGGATTTACTGTTTGAAATCACTTGGAAGTAATTTTCATATCTGAAATTAGTTGCATATGAAAATTTGATAGAGGAGTGTAGTTTATTGTTGGAATGTTATGGATTGCTCTAAACCATGCAAGTGTTGAAAAGCAATTCTTTCTATTGATACAATTCATTTTTAATCATTGAATTTATGTCATGAAAACCCAACACACTAATCACATGGATATTGTGCACTCCACAACTCAGCCATATGAAGTTGGGTTTGAGCAGGCTTGGGCTTGTAAGAAACCTTGCAATGAGAGATACACACTAAAACAATAAATCCACTAACAAAAAAAGGGACTCTTTCAAAACTATTAAATGTATAACACAAAAATGCATAAAAGAGGCCAAATTGAGTAAAAATGTGTGCAGAGAAAGAGTTCCTCCATCCATTGGATGCCATGACTACCATGATCATCTAGGGCAAGTCATCCCATACCCAACAATGATAAAACTATGAAAAACAGAGGAACTAGCACATGCCCCACTAACTAATCCAACCTAGGCCCTAGAGGCTGAAACTGACCCAGACTAAAAATTGCCACTGGAATGGCATTATTAAGGCAAAAATAGTCATTAATATGGGTCAACTGAGTCTTGAAAAATAGAAAAACTATATCTAGTTTGACAAACTAGTTGTGTGAGGTATGCAATGGAAAAATTATGGTTGCATGAGTAAAACTTGTATGGAAAGAAAAGTCACGTACTGTTGTGGCTATGGTGACTAGTCAATGTTGGTGTGAAAAAGAGCATGTTTTCCCAAGTGTCCAATATGGGTCAACAACAACCTTTATCAATTTGACAACCTCTAACATGATAAAGTTGTGTTTCCTTGCTATTTTTTGGATTCTAATGACGAAATCCATGGTCAATACTCTCATTTATATTCCAAAAGTGGAAATGTTGTGATAAACTAGATGGATGTCTATGTTTTGCTTCGACTTGTTGGCATTATATACATCTTGAGATGTGTTTAGAAACACTCTTCTATATCCCCAATTGGAAATACTATTCCCTTAACATTGCAATTATTTTATGGTAACTGACCAAAGTTTGGTACAATATGCATCTCATTTTTTATGCTCTTCCTCGATTCAAAAGAGTCAAGGACATGCATTGAGTTTCTACACACGAGAATGTCATCATCTACAAGTTGGTATCCCTCGTATTTTTGTTGTACCTTTTCTTGTTGCAATGTTCTTGAAAGTCCATATTAAAAATCTTGAAGGATGGGAGATTGAAGGAGCATCAGATGTCGATGACAAGGACTAAGATCATGAATGGTAATAAATGCAAGCCTTGTGTAACCCAAACTCCACTATAAATAAGGAATCACTTTGTTTCTAATATGGAGAAGTCCTCAAGTGTTATAAATGAGGATTGCTTTATGTCAAGACGTAGATCAAGATGACAATGGTGATTACTATCATCAATTCAAGTAGCCAAAAGAACTTGATATTGGAAGTCTTGGTGTGACAACCAAGTTTGAAGAAATCAACACACTTAGACCACACCCATTATGATGGCTACAAAAGGATGCAAAATTGCAAGTGACACACTAATGTAAGTTTAAGGTTTGCATTTCCAATGAGTTGGAATATGATGTTGTACTATTAAATATTTGTAAGGTGGTTGTAGGAAGTTCATATCTTTAGGGTAGAGTCATTGTGTTCATGAGAAGGGCCAATAAGTGGAAACTAGTGAAAGAAGGGAAGCCTTACCTTGTGAACAAGTACAAAGGAAAGAAGACAATAACATTGATTTATGTTAATCAAACTAGGAGTTTGATTAAGAGCAACAAGAAGTTCATGATGTTGATTGAGAACCAACTAGGAGAAGCCTACAAAGACCAAATCCGTTGAAGTTGATATAACAACAAACCAAAAGAAAGAGTTGAACCAACTTTTAGGGAAATATGAATTGGTGTTATAAGAATTGAAGGGGATACATCCTTAGAGCCCAATTGAACATGAGATACAATCGATGCCTGAATCACCATTGTCAAACCTTGGCTTGTACATATTCTCAACCTTGGAGAGTGAGTAGACAAAGAATAAGATACAAGAGTCATTCAATCAAGGGGTTATCAATCCTATTGTGTCCCCTTGTTGGTATCCCATTGTATTGGTGCCCAAGAAGGATGAGACTTGCTATACATGCGTTGATTCCAGAGCACTCAACAAGATTACAATTAAGAACCATACGCCTCTACTGAGGATACATGACTTATAGGATCGATTACAAGGATCAAAGTACTTATTCAAATTGGACCTCAAATATGGTTACCATTGGGTAAGGATCAAGGAAGAGGACACTTGAAAGACAACGTTCAAGACTAATCAAGGTTTTTTAAAATGGTTGTTGATGCATTTTGGGCTTACTAGTGCACCAACCACTTTCACGAGATTGATGACGAGGATGAGGTTTTAAGGCACATCATAGATTAATTCGTGGTTTTGTATTTAGATGACATACTCATCTACACTAAAACACAAAAAGAACATGTTAGTGATTTGAGGCAAGTGTTGGAAGCATCGAAGGCTAATAGGTCATAATTGAATGCAAAGAAGTGTGACTTTATAAATCAAACATTTTTCATGTAAAGAATTTTGTTAGAGCATGTAATTACCTTTGGAATACCTTATTTTTCAAGAATTGTTATATTATCCGAGGAAGGAATGCAATGAGTTTCTTTGGGTTAAGCCATAGGAACATACATTCAATGTGTTGAAGCAATTTTTTTTTAAGCATTAGTGCTTGGGCTTCAAAATTTGTAACAACCCTTTGAAATCAAAGTAGACACATACGACTATGCCATGGGGCCATCCTCACACAAAAAATAGGATTGTTTTCATACCATCCAAAAACCTTCAGTGGAAATACCATGAATTATCCAACATGTGATAATGAGTCAATGGATTTGCATTAGGCAGTCAAGCATTAGGGGGGCTCTATCTTAGGGAAGGAGACAACCATCCACACCAACCACAAGCCATTACAATGCTTATAGACTTAGACGAAATTACAACAACCCAAGCATACCAAGTGGATATCGTACTTGCAACAATTTAAGCTTGTCAATAATTACAAGAAGGGGGTCACTAACAAGATAGTTGACTTTCCATGGAGACCACCCATATTAGTGAGCACTCTCTTTGTGATCATTACAATGTTTTGAGGTTACTCTTGGTTTCTATGTTTGTTACACTTTAGTTCATCATCTCCAAAATTCATATTTATGCCCATGATATTTTCTTCATGATCTAAGGTGTCACATGGGTCATCTATGTTTACAAATTCCTCAAAAATCCCCTAATTCAACTCTTGGTTTCATGAATGATCCTTAATGTCTTCATTGTATGCTTTGTTGGATCTTTAGTATCCCTTTTGTTGGATCATTAATAACTCTTTTGTTGGATCCTTATTGTCCCCTTTGTCATATCAATTTTTTCATTGACCTTCTTTGATTATAGATTGAATATGCAAAAGTGTCTATAAAAGACATTTGTTAGACAATCTTACTATGCACTTTCATCCAAACTTCAAATCATTTTGAGTTTATATGTCCAATTATGACGAGGTTAGAGTATGATTTTCTTTTAGTGTGTTTGGTTGTTTTTCCTTGCAGTATGAAAAACATACCCTTACTAACCTTTAGGGACCTTTAGGGATTATGACCCCAATGGGAAGCGATACATGGGTCAAGGGGGTGACAATCCCGTTGTGGTGTCATTGGTGTTTGATCTCTCAAAATTCCTATGTGAACATGTATTCCTTCCAATTTTTTATGCCTTGTGTTTGTCCTCTTCTGATGATTGACCATATCTTACATTTCATGTCCAATGGTTGTTGAGTACTTTGGGCACAACCATTCTTCCATATAACATATTCTGTCAACTAATGGATCTCTTCCAACTAGTGTGATGACTAGTTTGCTTCATTGAGTTTACCCTCATAATCTTCCATCGGGGATTTCCATCCTTCACAAGGTCTTGACTTTCTCGATGGCGATAATGTATCCTAGCATGCTAACTCTTCATGATGACAATTATATGATTTTCAACTCTTAATCATTTTTTAGATTCCTCTTATGAAATTGGAAATTGGGTGGAACATACATCCTCAAAAATATGTAATGACCTCGTTCGATGACCTTTTTACAATAACAACATGTGCATTTTGGTTCCATCAAAATTCTCTCCATACAAAGTTTAGGAACTATTCTTAGGTTTCTAGATGATCAATTTTCAGTAATTATGACATTACTTGAATTTGAAGACTTTCCTAGAAACTATTCATTATAAACCATTTATTCTTCTGCCATTAGAATTTTCTACCATCTTAAGTAACTCAAAATTCATGATTATTAGTTTTCGATAGTTTCCCATCTTCATTTCCTTCATCATACTTAGTCATTTTTTCAAGTTTTCCCTTGAATATCCCTCATCAAAGATCATTATCACTCTGTAAAAAAAAAAAAATCCTCCTCTTATGCATGTTTAACACATTTTTAATAACTATTCTCCAATGGTTATTAATGATGTACACTGCATAGTTATTTTTATGAGTTCTCATTGAAACCTTTTCATCTTTTAAGAGTTTTTTTGCCTCGAAAGAAACATATTAGATGCATTGGATATAAACACTAATTTGAGTAACATTTGCTAAAGAGCTCATGTTATTAGTAAAAAAACAACCTAAAGAGATGCATGTGGAGTTGTAGCAATAAACAAACACCACAAGGGATCGAACTCAAGAGTAACTACCTAAAGAGATGTACGTGGAGTTGTAAGGACGAACAAACACCATGTGAGGGATTGAAATCAAGACCAATTACTTATGAATATAGGGTCACAAATAGAATGTCAAACTAAGACATTCAACAAGGTACCCATGTCATTAGTAGAAATAAATGTATGTGGAATTTTGTTTCCTCTTATGAGGTCACATGTGCAAATCCAAAGGGGGGTAAGGTATGTACATCTTATATATATATATATATATATATATATATATATATATCGTTAGGTATATAATTTTAGCTAAAATGGAAGGTGGTTATTACTAGCTATCCATATCATTTATAAATTTTTTTTTAACTTGTGGGGTACTTTAATTTTTTTTTTATATATATATATATAGCCTGAGTGGGCCTAATGGTTAAGAACCTTTGTTTCCTCTTAAGAGGTCACAGGTTAAAATCTAGAGGTCACAGGTTAAGAACCTTCGTAGACTTTACCAATCAAATCGCTGGGCGGAGGAGGATCTCTTGTCCCACAAACAAGGAGATCTCATACACCAATTTGATGCGCTGACTTAACCGTGACCTTAAAAATATATTATTATTATTATTATTATAAAAGAGTATACACCACTTCCTTTTTCACTATCTTTATTGAAAAAATACCCAAAATACACTTTCACTACTTAAAAAAAAATAAATCTGAAAGTTGTAGGCAGGGAAAAGTTGCTTACGCGTACGTTTGATTTTTTCATCGCTCTCCATTAAAATCCTTCGGATGACTCTGTTCACGCAAGGTGCCTTCTAACAACATAATAAGGTATTGGTAAAGACAGGACCTTCTTCTAAGTGTTGGGAGGAGGTCTCGAGGTCAAACCCTGCTGGGTCTCCGGGTCGAAATTTGTAATGGCTGTTGTGCTAGACTCTGGATACAGTGAATGTAAATGATATATATCTCTAATATATATCGAGATAATTTCTCGTGGAAAAAAACATAATAAGGTATATAATTTGTATGAAGTATGGTGGAAGGTATTAATTTATCAACTATGGAGCAATATTATATGTGATTTGGGTGTTCGACAACAGGAGAGATCAAAACTATGGCCGCATCTGCAGCATTGCGGCGTGCCTTGGCCTTTTCAAGATCATCCTCCTCCTATATACTCAAC
>ML910481.1:11000-21689 GCA_009831015.1 Picea engelmannii
GAGAGATCAATCTTGCATTTTTCTTGCCTCGAGTATTAACACCAGTCTTCGCTCTAGTCTTTTGGGTTGTAGCTTTAGCAACTTCGGTTTGTTTTGGCACAACCTTAGGAAAACTCGTAGGTGACTCGGGATTAGGTCTAGGTAATAAAACATTATAAGGCACAGGGGCAGGTTTGCTCTCTGTCACCATGGGCTTATCTACCTGTGGGGGGTTAGACTCTCTAAAACCATTACGACTGAGAAAATCATGCCAAGAATCACGACGTAACCGTAATTCGTAGACTAAAACCATTTTGATCAACCCAACATGGAAGAGGCTAGTGTCAGCCTGGCTACGCTTGTATCGTTTAGCCATTTTGAACAAACTTCGGTGCAGATAGTGAGGCATACTTAATTCAAAACCCATGAAAACCATTAATAAACATAGGTGGAGTAAGAAAATAAACCCGTACCTGCCTTCACAAGTAACGAAACGCTTGATAATCATCAAGAGATCATACCAGCGGGGTTTCAACATCTTTGCAGGCAACCCTCTGTCGCATGAGTTCACTGTGCGAGATTGGAACAGTAATGTCCATGGGACATCATCTACCTTGCAACTTTTCGACCATTTTTGTCCCTTGACAGGCAGGCTGGTTGCCAGGCTGAGAAATTCTTCAGTAATTTCAAGCTCGACATCTCCAACTTTGGCTTGGCAGCCATCTAACGATAACGCAAATTGCCGAGCCACAGTGAAGTCATAGCCTTCAAACTTCCTTATGAAAGCGAGCCACCCATGTTGTTCCAGGTCGCTACATGCACCACTAAATGTCAACAGTGTTTGGCACCCGTTGGGCTCGGCCCTTACGACAGGAGCCATGACCTCTGTACATGGTAGGGTTCAAACTGAATGAAACAATGCACAGAGTCGAAAAACGATAGGGTTTGACAACTTCTATGCTCGAATAGACTGGAATTAACTGCATGCGTGCGAAGGTGGTGGGATTACCACCGCCACGCACTGTATTAATGACTGAGTACAGTGTTATTAAAATCATAATCGTTTATACCTTGCATATCGGCCAACAAATAGGTGTGTAATCATATTAACGTGCCAGTCACCCGAAGCAGAACCAACACCATACGTTATACTCATGCCAAGTGTACAGTTCAATCCAACACCATTGTGTCAATCAATCGTTTTACACCAAGGTTAAATTTAATCGATGCAAACACATAGTTTGAAACTATGAATCATTCAATGTAATATCGATTTACCAAACAATATACCAAGCATCGATTTGTAATTTAAAATCCAATATGATTAACCAATGCGCCTTCAAACCATTGCTTTTCTTAAATTGACTTCATAAACTTACCAATGTATTCGTTGCACATTCAAACGTTTGCATTCCAAAGTTTTTAGAACATAATGATCCAAAATTTCTCATATAATAACTGAGTGAAAAGCCCATAGCAATAAGAATCAAAGCAATAAGACCAAATCCATCATAACTTTTATAAAATCAGAATAAAACCAATAAATTTTTATGCCTAAAGGCTTAGCAATCAAACATATCCAAATGCGCAATCAAGGTAAGAGTATGCTCAATAACATAAGTTAGAGAAAATCTTTAGCAGTCGTGTGATAAACCAATGGTCAAGTGTCTTTTGGAGAAATCGATAAAAGATGACTACAGTCCAAACGATGAAAGAGGTATTTTCACATTTACAGTTGTGAAAATCAAATCGAGACCAAATTGCAATTGTCGCAAAAATGAAACACATGTCTAGAAGCACAATGTGACGATGATTTTTCATTAACGAGACAAGGGGTGTAGGCAACGTTTTTTAAGAGCAATTAAAAAAAATGATTGGCTGCCAACACTCCTCTTTGATTATCTCAAAGGCACTAACACTCATGAGTTTTTCTTACAAACTCGAGTCTTTAAGAAGACTCTTGCACGCACTCCTTGCGACAACCTTCAAATACTTCCATGTATTTGATTTTCTCGACTCTGTGCACTTCTCTGCAACAACAATCTTTCAACCCTTCTCTTGGTTGCTAAGCAATGAACTTCCAACCAACCTGCGCACACCTTGCACAACTTCTATGCCTCTCCTGCACTTCTGTGGGAATGAGAACAATGGTATCCCTCCTGAGCTTTCGAAGATAAACTCTGAGTCTCTGTCAACGCACTTCTTGCGGACGTTTCACTGCACTCCTTGCAGGAAATTCTCACTCAGGATGAGAAACAATTGAAACTCATTCACTTCCTCTCTCAGAATTCAACATTAAACATGAAATCATACATTCACACAATATCAAAGCAAATGCATAACAGAGAGAATAAACAACCATAAGCATACCATTCAACATGTGTACACAGAAAGCATCATAGCACCATGAATCTGAATCAAAACTTCATATATTAATTCAAATTTCTGTACATGGGTTCTCTTCTACCCTTCTCCTTCTATATCTCTCTTCTTTTTGATGCTATTGTGCTTCCTCTTACAATCTCTGATTGATACAATGATACAAAGATGAGGGTGTCTATAGTCATTTTCCCTCTAGCTCCTAAAACTGTCTAATCTAGAATTTAAATCTACCTACTTCCATTTACTATGCATAAATGCCTTAATGCTTTACAGATGAGAGCAATTGCTCATGATCTATTTACAATAGCGAGTACGCCTCCTTTTAACTACTATATTTAATGTTTTCAAAAATATCTCAAAATGTGAGAAAATGCGTGTTGCACTTTCTAGCTGTCTTCCGCCTCCACGCTCGCTTGTTGCTAGCGATGCTCTTGCATCATGCGGCATCGAGTGAAAGGAAAGATACCAGATGCAGAGGGAGGATGAAGTAACTTTTTAACCCTCCAAAACGATGCTGAATTTATTCGAGGTTGAATTTGACTTAACATTTTAAATTCGTTTTGAAGTTTGCAAACTTCAATGATTTTATTCGATTTATCTTCATATTTGACGAATTTCAAATTTTGACCTTGAAGTTCACCGAATCCGGTGACTAAGCCAACACCAATACCAATACCATACCATTGCATACCAACAACAATACCAATACCATACCAATATCATACTATTGCATACCAATACCATACCATACCATACCAATACCAATACCAATACCATACCATACCATATAAATTCCAATACCAATACCAATACCATACCAATACCAATACCATACCAATTCAAATACCAATACCATTACAAATACTCATACCATACTAATACCAATAACAATACCAATACCAATACCATACCAATACCATACCATTGCATACCAATACCATACCAGTACCAATACTAGACCAATACCATACCAAAACCAATACCAATATGCATTTCCAATACCCTTATGCCTTGCCAATACCAATACCATTTCATACCAATACGGCCAATACCATTGCATACCAGTACCAATACCAATACCATACCATACCATACCGATACCAATACCAATACCAATACCATACCATACCATACCAATACCATATCTATATATCACCATACCATACCAATACCAATACCAATACCATACCATACAATACCAATACCATACTATTGCATACCAATAACAATACCAATACCATACCAATACCGTACCATTGCATACCAATACCAATACAATTGCATACCATTGCACGACAATGGTATGCATTGGCAATGACATGCATACCAATACCATACCAATATCAATACCATACTATACCATACCAATACCAATGCCAATACGATATGATACCAATACCATACCATACCAATACCAATATCAATACCAATACCAATACCATTGCATACCATTGCATGGCAATGGTATGCATACCAATACAATACACATACCAATGCCAATACCATACCATACCATACAAATACCAATACCAATACCATAACAATACCATTGGCAATGATATGCATTGGAAATGGTATGCATTGGCAATGATATGCATACAAATACCATACCAATACCAATACCAATACCAATACCATACCATTGAATACCAATACCAATACCAATACCGATACCAATACCATACCATTGCATACCAATACCATACCATTGCATACCAATACCAATACCATTGCATACCATTGCATGTCAATGGTATGCATACCAATACCATTTCCAATACCATACCATACCATACCAATAACATTGCCAATACCAATACCAATACCATACCATTACATACCAATACCATTGCATACCAATATCAATACCATTGCATACCATAATGGTATGCATTGACAATGATATGTATTGGCAATGATATGCATACCAATACCATACCAATACAATACCATACCATACCAATACCTATACCAATACCATACCAATACCAATACCATAGCAAAAAACACCCAACATAGTGTTCTTGAAAATCGACCTCATCTTTAGAAATTGCACTATGCCTCATTGACCAAAATCCTAGTGCCGGAGATACTCCAACAAATGGTTTTCCGGTCGACGGAATGATAGCGTAGGGGCCCCACTAGCAGAAAACCGGTGCTCTTAATTCAATGCAACTGATGGTTCGTGCATCTGAGTTTCGGTTTTTAGTTTTATCGCGAGTTTCAACTCGCCTCCTCAAGCCTTTTAGGGACATGTGGTCAATTTGGTTCAGGGGCATAAAATCCAAATCAAGTAGCATAACAGACTTCCATAAGCTCCTACAAGTCTATTTGGCCAATGCTCACACGACTACACTAGCCAAAAAAACCCGACACAGTGTTCTTGAAAATCGACCTCCTCTTCAGAAATTGCACTATGCCTCATTGACCAAAACCCTAGTCTTGTAGATACTCCAACAAATGGTTTTCTAGTCGATGAAATGATAGCATAGGAGCCCTGATAGCTGAAACATGATGCTACAGATCTAATGTAACTGATGGTTTGTGCATCCGAGTCTCGGTTTGAGTTTTATTGATAGTTGCAACTCGCCTCCTCAATCCATTCAAGGACATGTGGAATTTGGTCCAGGGGCATAAAATCCAAATCGAGCAGCATAATGGAGTTTCGTAAGCTCCTACAAGTCTGTTTGTCCAAGGCCCATGGGACTACACTAGCCAAAAACGTCCGACAGAGTGTTCTTGAAAATCGACCTCATCTTCAGAAATTGCACTATGCCTCATTGACCAAATCCCTAGTGCCGAAGATACTCCAACAAATGGTTTTTCGATCGACAGAATGATAACATAGGGGCCCCACTAGCTGAAAACCAATGCTCTTAATCCAATGCAACTGATGGTTCATGCATCTGAGTCCCAGTTTGAGTTTTATCGCGAGTTGCAACTCGCCTCCTGTAGCCATTTAGAGACATGTGGTCAATTTGGTCTGAGGGCATAAAATCCAAACAAAATAGCATAAAGGACTTTCATAAGCTCCCACAAGTCTATTTGGCCAAGGCCCACGAGACTACACTATAAAAAACACTCGACACAGTGTTCTTGAAAATCGACCTCCTATTCAGAAATTGCACTATGCCTCATCGACCAAAACCCTAGTGTTGGAGATACTCCAACAAATTGTTTTTCGGTCGACGGAAGGATAGCGTAGGAGTCGCAATAGTTGAAACCAGGTGCTCCGGATCCAATGCAACTGACAGTTCATGCATCCGAGTCCCGGTTTGAGTTTTATCGATAGTTGCAACTCGCTTCCTCAAGCCATTCAAGGACATGTGGCCAATTTGGTCCGGAGGCATAAAATCCAAACCGAGCATCATAACAGAGTTTTTTAAGCTCCCACAAGTCTGTTTGGACAAGGCACATGCAACTACACTAGCCAAAAATGCCCGACATAGTGTTCTTGAAAATCAACCTCATCTTCAGAAATTGCACTATGCCTCATTGACCAAAACCCTAATGTCAGAGATACTCCAACAAATGGTTTTTTGTTCGACAGAATGATAGTGTAGGGGCCCCGCTAGCTGAAACCCGGTGCTCCGAATCCAATGCAACTGACGGTTTTTGCATCCGAGTTCCGGTTTGATTTTTATCACAAGTTTCAACAACTCGCCTCCTCAAGCTATTCAGGGATATGTGGCCAATTTGGTCTAGGGGTGAGTAGCATAACGAACTTCCAATACCAATACCAATATCATTGCCATATCGATACCAATACTAATACGATACCAATACCAATACCATACTATACCAATACCAATACCAATACCATACCATACCATACCATACATAATTGCACCTAAAAAGAAGGTTGAAGTCAATAGGGATGATAAAAATTGCTACATTTTTTTCTAATCCAACCATGGATAACTAAATGATGCAAAGGTACAAAATATCAATATCTAGTTCAAATCCACGCATCTATGAAACATCAATTTAAAAATCTTATTAGATTTATCAAGAGTAATTAAAATCATGGAAGTGTTTGTATCCTCAAAATATTAAAAAAGAATCCATGTGGTTGAAAAATCAATGATCATAAGAGTGGTCCAAGGTATCATTGTCAAGTGTGATATGTTGTGCTAGTAGGCAATAATCAAAGATATTTCTAGAGGAGATGGAGTCTAAGGGCATGCTAGTGGAGTGGGTAGCTTAGGTAGGAAGTCAATAGGAGAACTAAAGTGGAGAATACCAATATCATACCAATACTATACCATACCATACCAATACCATACCAATACCAATACCAGACTATACCATACCATACTATACTATACCATACCATACCATACCATACCATACTCTACCATACCAATATCAATACCATACTATACCTTACCAATACCAATACCATACCATACCATACTGATACCAATACCATACCATTGCATACCAATATCAATACCAATACCATTGCATAACAATGGTATGCATTGGCAATGATATGGATACCAATACAATACCAATACCATACCATACCATACCGATACCAATACCAATACCAATACCAATATGCATTGCCAATACCAATACCAATACCAATATGCATTACCGATACCAATACCAATATGCATTGCCAATACCAATACCAATACCATTGCGTACCAATACCATTGTGTACCAATACCATACCATACCATACCAATATCAATACCATACCATACCAATACCAATACCATACCATACCATACCATACATAATTGCATCTAAAAAGAAGGTTGAAGTCAATAGGGGTGATAAAAAATTGCTACATTTTTGCTAAGCCAACCATGAATAACTAAATGATGCAAAGGTACCAAAATATCAATATCTAGTTCAAATCCACGCATCTATGAAACATTAATTCAAAAATATTATTATATTTATCAAGAGTAATTAAAATCATGGAAGTGTTTGTATCCTCAAAATATTAAACAAGAATCCATGTGGTTGAAAAATCAATAATCATAAGAGTGGTCCAAGGTATCAATGTCAAGTGCGATATGTGGTGCTAGTAGTCAAGAATAAAAGATATTTCTAGAGGAGGAGTCTAAGGGCATGCTAGTGGAGTGGGTAGCTTAGGTAGGAAGTCAATAGGAGAACTAAAGTGGAGGTTATCCCAAGGACCATTAAAATAAGGTATAGCATCAAATAATTTTTCATCATTATTGAAATTCATGGTTAATGAGGCAAGAGCACTTCCACACATGAAAAAAGAGAGTGGATTGGTGGCTCCCAAGTGTGAAACTACAATATCAATTTGCAAGCCTAAGTTGTTTAAAGGATTCAAAGACTCATACTCTATCAATGGAGGTTGTGCAAATGGTGGTAGTGGTCACATAACAAATTTTTGATTTAGATCATGATCCAACCAAACAATAGGGATAGATTGAGAATGAAATACTAAAGGTGAGACATCGTCTTGAGTAACATGTAGTTGAGAACTACAACATGTGATTGGATAATTGGTGGATCACCGTTTAGGCCCATAACGGACACGTTTTGATGAAATTTAGGTGCAATCTCTGTCTTTTTTTCACCCACTAAGGCACCCATAGTTGATTAAATTTAGGAGCTAAATCGACGCTAAAGTAGGCATAGCTGGCACCCACTTTAGCGTCGACTGATATGTAAAACCTAAAAACAAATATACTCGCGGGCAAGGGGACGAAAATGGCATTTTGGAGGGGAAGAATTACAAAAACACGAATTGGGAGTTTTCTATGGTGAATGGAGAAAGAGTGCGACCTGTCCAACTAAATTCCCTTCTACATTTCGACTCCAACAAGATTTGAGTGTTTTCCATGGAGAATGGAGATAGAGCGTGACAATCCAAGTGAATTTATTGCTGCATTTCGACTCCAACACGATTTGGGTGTTTTAGGGTGACTTCAACACAATTTGGGTGTTTCTTAGGGTGAGAGGAGATAATCTGTGACCAGACCAACTCAATTTCACACTACAATTGGACTCCAACACGATTTGGGTGTTTCCTAGGGCGAAGGGAGACTGGGTGTGACCATACCAACTAATTTTCAAACTAGATTTGGACTCCAACACGATTTGGGTGTTTCCTAGGATGAACGGAGATAGGGTGAGACCAAAGCACAATTTGGGGGTTTCCTAAGGGAAAACTGAGATTTTCAGGTAAAACAATTATCAAATTTCACAATTCAACCTCTTTACATATAATTTTCCTCATGTTTTATGGTCTATTTGAGTTTGACATTTTCTTATCCTTGTCAGAATAGGAAAAAAAAGACCAGGAAGAAGAGAGAAGAAATAAGCACCTTCAAAATCATCACCAAGTCCACTTGCCCAAATCCTGACATAAGGTATTTTCCCTAGCTTGCTTAAAATTTCAAGTAGAGGGAAGGAAAAAAATTCCATCCATAATGAGCTAAGTCCTTCTCAATTTATAGATTTTTAATTATCTCATTTTATTTTATTTTATTTTTAGTTATTTGTTTTTAATTGAAAATTTTAACACAAAAAATTATTTTATATATCTAGGGACATGAGACTGCCCAGGAGAAAGATGCCTCAGATTTGATATTAGGGATGGAGGCCATAAAAAGACTTGAGAGTGTAGACTTGAAAACACTTGCAAAATACATAGAAAAAAAATCCACTAAGACCCCTGAGACATTACAAGAAAATTAACCCTATGAAAGGGAATCAATTGATTCCCAAACCACTCTTGGATCGATCAGAAAATCAAGGAGGAAATCATATACAATGACCTTTAAGAATATGGAATAGAGAGCGGATACCTACAATGTCGAAGCCACTCCTGGGACCCAAACTTCTTCCACCACGCCATGTTTTGGAACTTGCATTGGGAACTGTGATACAAGGATAGAATACGACATGGTTTTAGGCAAAATCAGAATGTCAGATGCCGGGAAGGTTTTTGTGAACAGGTTGAAGGAATCATGCCTTCAACGGTTCAAATACCATCTCCATTTGTCGTTCTCAAAGATACCAATGCACCTGCATAGATATGTAATTCATGACATGGAGTCTAAATTTGGCGTAGGTTGGTTAGTAAAAAAGGTGAAAAGAGAAATGTCTCAGAATTGCAAGAGATTTAGGTGCAACCAAACAAAGAAGATAAAAAAACTCCCACCCAAGCTAAGGCTCAAAAAAAGGTGAATTGATGTCTGTATAAAAGTATGGAAAGAACTTGTAAAATCATATGAGAAGTTGGATGCATGGAGGAAGTCAGGTGATGAGAGTATCCAGGTATTTCAATTTGCTCATAAGATTATATCAAATTTCTTAAACTATTTTTATATTTTATTTGTGCATACTTCAATTGACTTACTTTATGTTTCAAGACAAAGCCTCCAAAGCTAGGCTTGCAAAACTCCAAGCCATGCATCATAGTGGCCAAAAAGGTTTACAGGCCTTGATCTACACCTTTGTAAGTATATTTATTATGTGAAATGTTTTTTTTTTTTCCTAAAAAAAAGTAAATGATTACATATTTATTAGTTTAACTAGTCCATGTGCCATGTTTTGTTAGGAGAACAAATATGATCATCATCCAACTCATTTTGAACAAGAAATGTTACAAAATAAAACGTGGACCGACTTTGTAATATGGATGGAGAACGAGGTATGAATAGTACTGAAAGATCCCTTGCCTTGTCTTTTCCCTAGTTTTTGTCAATGGATCCCCGTTTGGGCATCCTTGTCCTTTATTTCCTTTGAATATTATGAACTTGTGGAATGTTCCTTGCAATTTGTGGAGTCTGGAAATACTAGCCCTTGATTTGTGGCTCCTGATAACAAACATAGTTTGCCTAGCAGGGATTTTCCCCTTTCGTTTAATTTATTTATATTTTCCTACTATTTAGATAAGTTGGATTCTCATCCAACATTCATAGGGCCTTCTTTCCCTTGGACCTTCTCTAACATAGTTGATTTTCACTAATAGATGGGTGATAACTTCATCATCCATCTTACAAAGTGAACAAATGCCAGGCCCTTGGTTACTTCTGCTTTGCAAATGATATCAAAGAAATAACTTGTCTCTCAACACCAACCACATATACACACCTGTCTTCATAGGATCTCTAATATTCCAAAGGGGCTTCCACCACAATGGTCTTGTTCTGCAATACATAACATATTTTTGTACCATAGCTTTGCAATCTATTATCTTAGAATAGGATTCTTGGACCAAACCAAACTATATTTCTCATCCATAATCCTTACATGAATATGAGATAAAGTTCCACATAACATTGCCATTGTGCTAAATTATATCTTGCAAATCCCAAGAATACCAAT
>ML910483.1:0-10277 GCA_009831015.1 Picea engelmannii
TAAGATCATCAATTCTATGGATTTTTTCATTTCATTCATATATTTTTGAATTCCATTCATGGATTTTTGCATTTCATTCATGGATTTTTGTAGTTCTTCCTTATTTTCATTCATGGATTTTTGTACTTCTTCCTTATTTTCATTCATGGACTATTGTACTTCTTCCTTATTTTAATCCATCTTATTTTACATTTGTTCCATATTCTTTTACATCTCTTGAATTATTTTATGTGTATTTACCAACTCATCACTTCTTATTGATCCAACATTCCAATATTTAAGTTGGTCCTCTAATTTGGATAACTTTTGATGTATCTACTCATTTTCTTCATGAGTTATAGATGAGATTTATAAAGGTTTAATTCATGCTAAATTACTTTTTGGAGCCATGCGGGGTAAAAATAATAATAATCCTCTATTTTATATTTATCACAAATTTTGAATCACCAAAAACAAATCTTCAAATAAAACATTATGCCAATTATAAGCTGCATACCTTTCAAGCCCTAGTTTGGAGAATGTATGGATGGATAACCTTTGTCCTCATATACCTATGAACTTTGAATCCTTCCTAGTATGAAATTTTTTCCTATATTAATCTCATATGACTTATTAAAATTATGAAAAGTTTACAGTCTGAACCTTTACTGATAAAAGGTTATAGAAAAATACCTGAATTTCTTGTTTAAGACTAATTTTAGGATTAGTAAACAACCCCAACTTCCACAAGATATATCTAAAAAACTATAATGATTCAAAATATGAAACATTTCCCACATGTAATT
This sequence comes from Picea engelmannii, assembly GCA_009831015.1. Taxonomy (NCBI): domain Eukaryota; kingdom Viridiplantae; phylum Streptophyta; class Pinopsida; order Pinales; family Pinaceae; genus Picea; species Picea engelmannii. The sequence goes on from ML910483.1 coordinate 786, forward strand.
AGAAATGTCTCCTTAGTATTTTGAAACTTCACCAAACTTCAATTATAACGAAAATAAAAATATGTCTCCTTTGATACTAATTTCAAGACTAGTATAAAAACCCAACTTAAACAAAAGATATTATTGAAAATATAATGACCTAGAACCTAAAATTTCGACCATAAATAATTAGCTATGTTGTATCAACCTCTAGAAAAATTCATGTTCTGAAACATTTCGGAAAAACGTTATCGTGAAAATCCGAAGATAACTCCTTTAAAACAACTTTCAGGATGAGTCAAAATCCCTATGTTCCATACGCTACATCTCCAAATTATAACTAACTAGAATATGAAATGTTTACCAAAAGTACTTGGATATGTCTACTCAGTAACCTCCAAATTATGATTTTTTAAGCGCCCTAGAAAACATTTTATAGAAAAAACTCCAAGATGGCTGATTTGAATAACGAAAATCCTAAGATAGATGCTTTGATACCAAATGTTATGATCCAATCGCTTAAAAATGATAAAATATCAATGAATCTAGTCCACTTCGAGGAGGAAGCCTCATTTTACAATACGTCCAATTCAAAAGACAATATGAGATGAGCTATGAGGAGATAAGATTACATCTCATTGGTGTATATATATAGGAGACAAAGAGTAAAATTATAATGAAAGAATACAATGAAGAGTTATATCCTACATACAAATATAACACTAGAAATGTAATAATTCAATATCTAGGGAATAATACATGGTTTTATACTTAACATGGGATTTGTCTATGACTTAACACATTCATAAACAAATCATCATCATTGAAACAACATCATTAAAACATCCTAAACATCATCACTGAAACATATACAATCATCTTCGTGATAAGTGTGTCCCATCGAATAAGATTATTCATAATGTGACACGGGTTTTGACTATTCATATTCAAAAGTGAGATCAATGTCATGATCATATATTTGGATGGTTCTAATGTTCATGGATGTGTCACCATTTTTAAGTTTGATGGAAATTGATGACTAATCAATTTATTTGTTATAAATAGTCAATATGAAATGATTAAATGAGGTACCTGTAATCCTATTATCCATAATTGTTTCTATTCTAAGAATTCTCTTCCAATTGGAGATAGGAAAATAAGTGTCAATGGGGATGGATAGAATTTAACTAGTGGAACTGATAGATCTAGCAATGATGAATGTAATGGTGCATGGGGCATTTAAAATCGTGTATGCAAGTATACTATTTGTTTTGTTCCCATTGACCATGGTTGATGATGATAGCGAGGAGAAGTGGTTAATCAAAATAAAGATCCAAAAGGAGGATACTCTACATAATGGGAATTGTTAGTACCTTTTTTGTTTCTATCAAAGAAATGACGATGAATGAAGTTAGAAGGATGAGATCAGATGAATTAGCAGTATAAAGTGAGCTTTGAGAGTCCCTGAAATAGTCAGGAGTCAAATCATCCTAAGACATATGGAAGAATACAACAAGAAATCCATGCCAATGTGTGCATAAAAAAAAATTAATCCCTTGGGGCTTGTCGCAGTCTAAAAAGGGATTGTCGAAGTTCAAAGGTGATTGTTGTGGTCCAAAAGGGGTTTTTCACAGTCAAAATGGGTTTTTTGCAATCAAAAAGGGATTATCACGCATCAAAATATCTTGATCGACCATATCCCAGAGGATTATTATCTGACCGTCGTATAAAACCAAGATCCCATAACTTTTGAGACACTGACACATAATACAAATACAAGAGAGGAAGATCAATAACCAACATGCAATTTCATAGTCCCCTCTTCGGAGTCTAGTTTGAATCTTAATCCTTGAGCACTCTAATGGGACTCCTCCAATCAATGACCCATATTTAAGCAAGAACAACCCCCTATCAATGGTTTAGATATAATCTCAAATCTCATAGTCTCCGGATAATATGTTATGTTTTTATACCACATCAGTGCCCATGCAGATTAGGGAGAAGGTGCCACATGTCCAAGGTAGAGCCAACATGATAAATTTCATGCCTTAGCCAATTTTTTCTCTTGGTTGATATAGATTGATGACCCTCATGCATTGTCAGACTAACCCTCACAACCCCAATTCAATTTTTAGGATTCATAATCATAGTACCCCCATCAGAGCCTTGTTCATATCCCCGACCCTGAAGGCTGCAACAGAACAACTCCAATGGATGACCCAGATCTCAGTGCACCATCAACCATTTCCTAAGAGATCAACAAATAAGATTTGATCAATTGATCTTTCATATTCCCATCTAGGTGTCATGTTAGCACACCAATAAAGAATTATCAGAGCCAACCAGAGGTTTCCTCATGGACATGGGGAACCCACCACATGCATAGGTAAAAATGGAAAATTCAAGTGACACGTGTCATGATCCCCAACCATGTTAGTACAACCATCGGCCAACAGAAAGTTGCCATGTGTCCGAGTTGGTGTCAGCATGATGATTTTTTCCTTAGTCAATTTTTTATTTCGACCATGCCAGATCAACGACTCTCAGTCATCCTCAGATATTTGATGGATGGTCAATATTTACTTCATAGTTCTCTCTTCAGAGTATCATTCAAAAATAGTCCTGCGACACTCTGAAGAGGCACCTATTATGGATGGTCGAGATATACTTTGCAGCTCCCTTTCCAGAGTCTCGTTCAAAACTAATCATGTAACACCCCAAAGAGGCACCAACGATGGATGATATAAATTTTCTCTCGGACCTTTTCAAGTAGGACCAATCAACAACCCTGATCTACTCCTATGTATCAAAGCCTCCCATCTAGGTGTCACATGATCATTCTAGTAGAGAACTTTCGTATCCAATCAGCGGATTCCATGAGGACAGGTGGAACCCACTGGATGCACAGGTAAATGTATCGAATCTGGGTAACATGTGTGTAACCTATCCTCCATATCATGCGCTAGCACAAACCAGTGAGAAGGTGCCACATGTCCAGGGAGACAACATCATAATATTGTTCATTCCTTTGTTAATTTTTTCTCTTGGGTCATGGTGAGATCAACAGTTCCTAGTACATATATAGTTCCTTAATCGATGACCCATATCTCATATTATTGTAGCTCTGATCAATGGTTAAGATATCATCTTATCTGTTGCTCTGGATCAAGAGTCGTCAGAGTTATTTCATTGACATTCCTCAAAAGTCTCACCTCTGGATAGATTTGATGGGTGCACCTCAGAAGGATAATATAGATTTGAAAAAGGAGAGCGAGATCAATGAACTAGGATCCATGGTGGTTTCTCTCCCATGCGAAGTAACGATAAATCAACACGTGCCCCTAGTGACGTATGCATGAAGTCACTACTAGCAGGGTACCTACCAGATCAATAAAAATCTTCCAAGTGATTCATGAGACCCATCTAATGTTAGATTGGCACCATCAAATATTTAGGGAATGATAGTTTTCAATTAAGATTGATCAATGACTAGCATCAGATCAAATTCCATATCGGCGGTACAGGTTTGATTTTATCCATCATGACTATTGAAGCTTATTTCTTCGGAGCCTCCATTTAGAGCCTAGCCTTGAACACTTTGATAGATGATCCTCCAATCAATGGTTGCGATCTCCTGCTAATGATAGATCTGATGATTGTTGAGATTCACGCATGTTCTGATTTTATTTTCAAGGTTCCAGTTGAACAAAAATGATTGAAGAAATACTTTAGGAGTGAGGTTTGATGGATGTTTTGGTATGAGAATCTCCAACTTCCCCACAATATTTCTCTATAATAGAATTTCATTGAGGTGAAGTTAAACAAGATTTCACAAAGAGGAAAATTGCTCAAGAATCAAGAGGATGAAATCAATTTCAAGAAGTGGTTTTAGGGCATAAGCGAGAGGAATAAAATATGATTAAGGCACCCATTGTTAAGGTCGACACTTTGGGGAGTTAAGGAGTTTCTTGTAACCAAATTTTTTCATCAACATAAATCTTGAGCAAAGTAAATTGACAAATGCAACAGGAAGAAGAGATTCATCCCCCGAGTTTAAGTTTCAATGTGTATTTCCTTAATTACATTGTTTGTGTTCTCGTAAAGAATCTCCTCCTACTTTTTATTTTATTGTATTGTATATGATTTATAAAATATCAAGCAACAATCCATTCACCATGTTCAATGTTACTGTATGATGTCTGGTAATGACACATAATTGATTTCCTCTGAATGTATGACCAGTTCTTGTCATTTTTCTTATGCATTTAAATGATATACATAGGGTACCTCCATGAGATTGAATGTGTGAATATGTAAACTATTTGAATAAAGTTTTTATTGATATGTATATATGTTAGAGTTGTTGAATTCTTAATTTCTCAGCACACAGTTCTTTCCATAGGAAAAATGTTTGATTTTTAATAGTGCCATGTATGTTTATTTTGTTTTTCCTCTACTCCACCATTTCATCCTCCTTTCAATATTGATTGTTTGGGACACTAATGGACAAATCCTCTGATAGTTGAGAGCATTTTTGTAATTTTCCTCCAAAATTACTAAAAAAAAATAATTTTTTTTTGTTAAGTTAATAAATCTTAATACTTATGGTCTTTGTCCACATAGTTTTTTTACATGGTTCTTGAACCCTTTATCATCATACCTATGCAAAAAAATTATCATTTCTTAACTAATCATTATTTAGTGAAAAATCCGTCATAAAAACCCAAGGCTAAGAATATGTATGTAGTTTAAAAGTTTATAACATTATATACCTCATTACAATAATATCAATATTTGAAAAGTTCGATTCTTATATATATAGCTATCGCATTGTTTATATTTATATCCAAGGATTATTGTTTTCTTTCCTAAAAAACACATAAATCTACTTCATATCTTACGACATGGAAACCATACGAATTCAAATTTTCTTAGCCATGGTCTTTATAAATTGTTTTCTAATGTAAGTTTCGAGATGAAACCTATAATACCATCGTAACTTTGTAATGTATCCAAGGAGGTTGTGACACATAAATCTTAGCATAGTTAAAATAACGACTACTCTATGAAAACCATAGAAATAACATATGTTTTCATTCCAAAGAAGTTGGACGTGAGGGATATAGGGTTGGCGAGGTTTTAAAATAACATTTACCTCTTTTCGAACAGTTCAGGAGTTTTGGTGGAATGGACAAACCATCTAGTTCCACGTCTCCACCTTTAGATGGAACATTTATCCAGGTGGGTATCGGTGGCCAGCTATCTCTTCCAACTGGCACAAAATAGTCTTCTGGCAACTTATTATTTTTAGCAGGTTTTCGGTTCCTAAAGTTCCAGGGCTAGTTTGAGGGACTAAGTGAAGTTTTTTCAGGATCGAGCACCTTAGTGATAGCTTAAGGCTTTGATTGAACCCCAAATATGAATCTCCCCGATGATACCTTTACAATGAGATATCATGAGCCTCAAACATAGATCGTATTCCAAAGTTATGCCCCTAGGAAGTTGATACACGAAACTACCTAAAACGGGGTCCACAAAACTATTGGATTTTCATCTTCCAGGGTTAGGGTTTTTGATTTTTTTTTATGTTAAAGATGCCTTTAGAGCCTCATCTTAATCATATTCTTCTAAATGTGAGTATCCGTCACATCTCTTTTCAGTGATAAGATGGCACCATTCTAGCGAGTCTTTCACTCTATATTTCTACATTTTTGTACATTTTGCTCATTAATAGAAATTGTGTATTACTGTATATATGTGCCTCTTGTTATATATACAATATATTTATGTTATATTATTTCTCTCTTACAATATCTCTTTATATTTATGTGTTATATCTCCTCTCTCATTTCATGCCAAAAATAATCCAGATAAGTGGTATCAGAGTAGGTTGTTCTTGATCATTTTTTCGGTGCATGTCCCCGACGAGGTCTGAGTATAGAAAGTTGGGTCTTGAGATTGTCTCTCTTGAAGAAAATCACTCTCGCACTCCCAAGAAACCCTCCATGGTGGAAGAAAAGAAAAACGACAGAGCAAACACTTGTATTAATATGTTGCTTGAGCAATCTCTCATGCAACAGAGGGAAGAAAGGATGGATAATTTTTCCCACATCCTTCAATGATCGCCAATAAAATCTAGGGTGTATTCATTAAGCAACCACTTTGGAGGAACATCACCTTTCAAGGTACAAGTTAATTTTGATATTCTCATATTTGAAGGACAGTTAGATCCAAATGCCATAGAAAAATGTTTAAATCTTCTAGAAGGTTATTTTTTTGTTCACAATTTTTTCGACACGGAAAATATCACCTTCTCACTCCTTAAGGATCTCGCCCATTTCAAACATCGGTGGAAAAATTACTGGGAGAAAAGTTCCACAGAGAATTCTGGAATATATGGGTCCAAGCCCACCTGGGATTTTTTTGTGGATGCGGTCAAGGAACAATATTACCCTATTGGCAACTATGACAACTGATACATGAGATGGACCACGCTGCATCAAGAGAGGGGCCAAGAAGTGCCAGAGTTCACAAATCCCTTCCATACCTTGTGCACCAAGTTGGGTATCAAAGATTCTGAGCGACATTTGGTTTTGAAATACCATGGGAATCTATAGAGATACATACAAAGTGAAATGGATTTTGTGTATATCTCATCGTTGGGAGCTACCTATCGATATGCTGTCAAAATCGATCATAAATATAGACACTAGAAAAAATGGGATTTCGGGTCTACAAATATACAACATCCAAGGTATGATAAAGACAGCCTTAACAAACAACCTCCTGAAAACCAGCCTAAGCGACAAGAAAAGAAGGGTCACGGGAAGATGAAGAAATACACTAGAAAGTGGTTTGATTTCCAAAAAATCCCCTGGCACAATATTGATGAATGCCGATAAAAAAAATCATTGGTGGCCAAGATCAAAGACTAGGAGCCAAACCCTGATTCAAAATATGATTTGTAAAATACTGATAGAAAACAGATCATTGATGGATACCCCACTTCTATTGTTACGACTGCAAAAATTCAACCAGAAGAAGCAATAGATCCTAAGGAGGGGATACACCTTTTTCATTCACATATGTGGGTGAAGGGGACCCCACTGCATTTTATTGTTGATAGCGGAATCCATAAGAACCTCATCTCAGCAGAGGTCATCAAATAGGTGGGATTGTTGAAAACACCACACCCATAGCCATACAACAACAGCTGGCTTTGCCAGGGACGTGATCTATGTGTCATCTAGTAGTGTTGATTTTCATACTACATCTGGCCCATCAAGGATGAGGTATTATGTGATGTTGCTCCATTGGATGTCTATGATGTTCTCTTGGGCCAGCCATATATGTGGAAGCGCCATTCTATCTATGAGTCTTGACCCCATAGTTTCATTGTTACTATGGGGGGTCATCTCTACTGGACACCAGAGGTAGTTCCAACTACTTTCCCACCTAAACAGTGTCGCAAGGTAGTATCTCATACTACAAAATTTACTTCTTCACAATCTATTCAAAGGGTGAACAAAAGGACACTGCAACCACTACATCCTCGATCCAAGCACCTTCTATCCAATAGAAGTGGGTCGACAAGATTGTAGCAAAGTGAAAAGATTAATTTTGCACATAGTCATCTCATGTAGCCTAACTGGTTGAACAAATTCAACCCTTCCAACAATAGATTCGTGACAACCTTCCATAAACCAAGCATCACAATGTCTCCAGCAAGGAAAACAACTCACCAAGATTTAGATTTAACAATCAGTTTCCCCTCTCCCCCGAGCACTCAACGCAATGGAGACCATTACTTTCTAAGGATGGAGAATTGATCAAAGTGAATATTGGTGGCCACCCACCTATTCCAATTGGCACAAAATAGTCTTCTGGAAACTTACTATTTTAAGCAGGTTTTCGGTTCCCAAACTTCCGGGGAAATTTTGAGTGCCTAAATGAAGTTTTTTCAGGATCGAGCACCTCAATGATATCCAAAGGATTTGATTGAGCCCCCAAAATTAATCTCCTCGATGGTACCTTTCCAATGAGCTATCATTCCCCCCAAACGAAAATCATATGCCTAAGTTACGCCCCCAAGAAGTTGATACACCAAACTACCCAAAAGGGGTTCCACAAAATTGTTGTCTTTTCATCTTTCGGGGTTAGGGTTTTGGATTTTCTTTATGTTTTTTTTTTTGTACTAGAAGAAACGACAACAGGTGGTTCTCATACTCGTGTGACATGGGGTCGATTCCCATTTACTACCTCTATAACTTGGAGGTGCGTTCACACAGGCCACATGCATGGGGCACGAGTAAATCGTGGTGAGAATCGAACTTGAGACTTCCTTTACATATTTCTTTTCATTTACATGGAAGTTTCTAATTGGTCTACCCCCGTGCAAGTTGGATTTTATTTATGTTAAAAATTTCTTTAGAGCCTCATTGTAATCATCTTCTTGCGAATGAAAGTAGTCATCACATCTCTTCTCATAGATATGATTCCACCATTTTAGCGAGTCTTTCACTCTGTATTTCTACAGGTTTGTACATTTCGCTCATTAATAAAAATTGTGTATTACTATATATATTCTGCCTCTTGTTATATATGTGATATATCTCTATTATATTATTGCCTTTCTTGCAATATTTCTATATATTTATGTGTTATATCTCCACTCTTATTTCACGCCGAAAATAATCTGGATAATACATAGTACAACCATATTCAAAATTTTAGTGTAGGTACATGGTGAAGGGATCGATATAGTTCTAGTTTCGAGAAAAAAAAAATAATTCCCTCTATCGTTCAACATACCTCTCTTTCCCTTTGTTCTATTCTAGACTATGGATTTTCTAGCTTTTGAGGATGGCTAGTAACACCAATTCCATGGAAAAAGAAATCTCTTGGATTTTAAGGAAAATATGTGCTACCACTATTACTTGAATCTCCAGGTAACTTTACCTATTCTTATTCTGTGGAGTTTTATTTGGTTATTTTGTTTGATTTTTCCAGAATTTGTTTGTAGATAAGAAGGGTTTGGTCTTCAATGCTATATCAGATTTCTTATTGTAAATAGTTCTCATATATATATATATATATATTTTTTATGTAAATAGTTCTCATTAAATTTGAACTTTGTATTGTAAAAGCTATTCACTTTCACATCAACAACACTTTACTGCCTCTAGCATTCCAATAAGATAAACACCCTTGTAATTAAAACAATTTTAGATACCTAATAATTAAAATTTCAATTTTTTTTTCTGATCACCACACCAACATTGTAACAACACTTTACTGCTTTTATTTTTTTAATATAACATTCACAGATTTCCAATAAAATAAACACCCTTAAAATTGAAACAATTTTAGATTCCTAATAATTAAAGTTTCAATTTCTTTTTCTTGTAACCCACACCAACATTGTATTTTGCCAATAAACTAATTGTTGTGTATACTTTAATTATGCTTTTTCCTATTTTCATGGCTTTCTTCTCAAAAGAAAAATTCTTCTTT
>WSFP011565810.1:0-10900 GCA_009831015.1 Picea engelmannii
GAATCTTAATTCTAGTTAGATAACAATTAAGTTAAAATTGTTATGTCATAGAATAAATTTGTTATGAGAAAGTTTCATAGTCTAGTTATAGCAAAATCATGTAGATATGCTTGTAGACAACTATTGTAAAAGCATGTAGTTTTTTTTTTTTCTCTTTTTTGTGTGCATTGAAAACCTTCCCATTCTCCTTTTTTATGAAAAAGCCTTCAACTCCTACTATAATTTTTATTTAAATTTAAATTATATATATGAAGGAAAGATAATTTGCAAGCATATTACATGTTTTCTTTGAAGGCAGAGCAATGGGGGAGAGCTCTGAGGTTTTTTCACAAGGGGTTTTGCATGAAGAAGAAGTTTTGTAATGTTTTTTTGGTTTTGAGTTCAGATAGGGACTATGTCTACACACAAAGATGAGGTGGATTATGAAAGCAAGATTTGGATGATCCTATGGTAATATTTCCAATGAATGATGAACTAAAGGAGATCTAGGGACTTGATGGATCATGTGATGTGATGGGATGGAAAAAAATCATGGGGACACTTGGCACATGGGTTAATGGATCCCTATCATCACTTGAGGCCCTGAGTCCCATCCAGGGTGGCGAACTGATTTCGTGCAATAAATCTCTATTTGGCATTAATTCCTTGTCCCATATGTTGGTTAAGGAACCAAAGGTCACAAAGATTGATGTTTATCCTTGAAAGAAATTCGAGAATATAGAGAAGAGGGAATGTGATGAAACTCTAAGGTTTGAAGGGGTATGTGATCTAGTTTTTCAAGGAGGGTTAGCAATGAGAAAGAAGTTAGATCAGGTGTTTGTTGGCCCAATATATGGCCCAACTGATTTCCAAAGCTTGCAAATGATTGAAAGTCTAAAATTTTGACATTTTACTTTACTTTGCCTAGGTTAGGCAAGGGTCCCACTAGGAAAGTTATATATTGGACTGAAACAATATGACTTTATATATAAGACATGATTAAGCCATAATTCATACCCATTGATGAAGATTTATTCTATGATCTTGATGGAGTTATGATTATACATAATTCCTCATTATATGTTCTATATACAACCATGAATATTTGGCATGATTTTCAATGCAGGGCATTATGAACACATTTTAGGCATTATCAAGGGATTTCAAAAAGTCATATGTTGAGGGTTTATGTGATATTGATAGCATTGTAAATATAAGGTTTAAAGCATAGTGATATATATACTTTGTGGCATGTTTTAAGTTTTGAGTAAGGTATGGTTTATGGTTATATGATAACAAATTTGGAAATGGTTGTATAGTTTGGTATTACATCATAGTTGTCGCATGTTTGAGAAAGTTGACAATCTCGATGTGTTTTCAAAAACATTATGGTAAAAGTGATGATGTCCTTGCAATTAAGGTGATACTTAAGTGACTTCAATGTGGATTCAGGCTAGTTCGTAGAGTTACCTTGGAGAACAATAGGGTTATGAGAGATTTATTTCATTCATGAGCTGGTTTGCAACCGAAGAAAACCTTCCTTCTCAAGCAGTGAACTTGAAACCAACTCCATTGGTATTTGAGGTTTGATAATGGAATTTCTATTGGGATAAATTTGAATTGTTGGAAGGTGCTATAAACAAAGTTGAAAGGAAATTCAAGATCCATACTTGAAGGTATGTATCTTACTACTGGTGTAGATAGAGAATGTGGTTATTGTAACTATTGTTCATTATTAAATGATTTACTTTATCTCTATTTGAATTCATTTTTCATCATCTTACCCTTCCATCCATTCTTCAATTCATATTGAGCATAACTACATGTCTTGGTTGAATTCCTTACGATCACTTTGTCTTGTCCTCCACGCATTCACCACTTAGTTGTTGGGTCATCAATCATTCATTTTAACATTCAAAACTACAAAAAAGGTCCCCTTTGTTCATAAATTGTATAATGAAACCATGTTCCATAAGAGAGAAGGAATGAAAATATAAGTTGGTATTTCCTACTGATGGTTACAATATACGAAAATGTGTTCTTACCTTGTCTTTGCATTTTGTATAAGGGATGATTATTTTTATTGAGTTACTACTAGTTATTATTGCCAATACTCTGTTTTGCAAAGGGATATACTGCTCAATGAATAACTTCATGAGTGTTTGAGCTAAATATGAAGCTATGACTCTTTTTTTTCAATATGGATATATTGTCAACTTGATCCTATACATAATTCATTTCCATATCTTGTAAGAAAAGATGAATGCAAAATATTTCATTGAGATGTTTTCTCTTTGAAGAGTAGCACAAAAAAAGGACTTGTACTTCAAATCTGGGCATTATAATGAGTTGTAAATAGTCCATTCGGAAACAAGGGTTTCAGTTGAACCATACAGAGTTACCTTTCACCTTATTGATTTATTTTGTGCTACATTGTCCATGTAAGTAGATGAATTTATAATAAAATAGATTTAGAGTCAAAGCCTTGTTATGAATCAAAATCATTAAAAAAAAAACCCAACACCAAATCCAAATCCATGCCTGGTTAATATTTGTATCATCCAACATCCCTTCATTATTCTAAGCCTCCCTTTTCTCAAATTCAAGTTATTGTTAAACCATATTTAATGAAAATTTAGTGAAAGTTCTATCTTTATTTTATTTGCATATAATTAATCACCGTGACATATTTAATGATGATAGAATAAAGAACAACTTTTTCATATGATTTTAGATGAGTGTTTTCAATAGAGGCTCTAGAGAAGGTAGAAAGGAATAATGAAGAAGGTCAAACATTGTTTGGAAATAAGGGAGAAACAAGAAAAACAAAATTTCAATGCACTTTGATGCCAAATCATATGAGTGCAACCAGCTGGTACAAACTGGAAACCTTTTTCTAGATGGAAAATAAGCCTTGCCCCAATCTTTTTCACTTATGAATGCCCCTCTACAACCTCACCCAAGTATTGATGATATTCTTGAAAAAACTCAACCAATGCATGAAAATGATGGATGGGAATAACGCCTTGTTATACCTGCATCTGGAATTGTAAATTGGCCCAATAGACCAAAGAATCCTCTGTTTCTTGTTTCTTCCCCCATTGTTCCTTTAGTTAATTATTTCGTTAAGAACCCACCAGCCATTTAAATTAATTCCTCTCCTCCAGATCTATCACTCGATGAGAAAGGAAAGAAGCCTTTTGAAATAAATTCCTAGTACTGAATCATCTCATTCCACCTTGTCCCATGAAAATTCAGACACTGAAAAGACATGGGAAGAAGGAAAAAGGGAAGTTTCATTTCTGGATATGCATCCTAAATTTCTCTAAAGGACATTTTGTTTTATTTTCATGACAATGTTGTTGACTTAGATTAGATATTGACTTTAAATTTTTTACTAGTATTAAAGCTCATGATATTTATTTTGAAAGTTTAAATATGTTGATTTATGAAGTTTTGAAATAAATGGAGGAACAAGAGGCACATGATTATATGAATTGATGGTTCTTCATCATATATTTCCATGCTATACATATGGATTTATGATATAATGTTTTGAAATTATAAGTCGGGAGTCACAAGGGAGATATATGATATAAGTTATAATTCCTATTTGAGTCTAGTGGGACCCCACCTATCTTAAGTAAAGTTACATATATAATAGTATGACCTCTTATTAGTTATTTCAATGATTCATATTATCCTTAGTTTCCTGTAAAAAATCATAAAGTAAAATAAAATAGTTAAATTGATTAACTATTGGGAAATGGTATAAAATAAGATGAAGAAATCAATGAAGAGATTTCATTTCATCAATAGAGAGGTACGCTAAAGCTTTGAGAGGCTTCCATCTGTGATTATTCTTCACCATTATAAGTATTATGTGGCCTAAAATACTTAGTTGATAGCAATGATTTTCTTTAAAAGAGACAAAGAAAGGAAAATTGATATTGATTTGTGGTCTTTTCCTTAAGGTTGTTTATTTTCCTACATTTGTTTGCACTCTTTAGACATTCTAAATGTGTTCAATTCTAATCAATAACTCCTTTTTCTTAACATCAACTGTGTGTTTCACATTACTTGAGGTGGTCCAAGTCATATTTTTATATTCCTTTCTCTTTCTATGGAACTTGGTTTCATTTGTATGAGTTTTTTTACATTTGAGGCTTCCAAAAACTTATTTGTTCCAAGTTCTCACAGTAACTTGTAAAGGATGTGTTGATCAAAAACTTGATCAGCTTGATTCCCCTCTCTTGGAATAATAATAATAAAATTGATATAATAAGAAATAAATTTTGATCGATTATAATTTCATGGCGTAGCCCTTAGTCTCATCTTCATCACGCATTTTTTGGATTCAAAATCCAAGTTTGTATGCTCAAGATATCCAGGTTTTTTTGTAAACGCCCAAAGAGCAATTCTTCCATGTGGAAACAATGATATTTTTTCTTGGAACCACACTTATGTTCTTGGAATTATTGGAACCATGATTATTGTCTTGGAACCACACAATTCTTGGAATCGTGTTCATTTTTCTTGGAACTGCACTACATTACTCTTCCATACTTAGCTTTATTTCCACTTTTCTCCCTTACCTCTCTTCACTCCCCCTCACTCCTCTCTTCTATACTTAGAATATTTTTGAATTTTTACTCTCCCCTCTCCTCCTAGAATATTACTCTTCATACTTAGAATTTTCTTGAAATCCCCCACTCGCCCATCTCATTACTTATTGATTCTCCTATTTTCTTCCTTATACCCCTCACAACGTTGCATGGGTTCCCACTCTTTATCTCTTGATACCCTTCTACCTCCATCCATCTGCTTCTCCTTACTCAAAATATCTTTTATTTTCTCCCTCCCCCTTATCACTCCACACCATCCCCTTGTACCTCCATCTATCTGTTTCTCCTTACTTAAAATATTTTTTTATCTTCTTACTCCCCCTTATCCCTCCATCCCTGCGACCTCACCCACCTGTCCATCCATTTATCTCTCCTCCTTTCCTCCTCTCCCCTCTTCCTTCTCCCCATATCCCAATATCACATGCTTAGGTTATTTCCTATTTTATTTCCAATATATATTAACCAATGGGACGATGACACATGGAAACCAATGGGACAATGACACATGGCAACCAATCAAACGATGACATGTGGTAGTTAATGACATCATGAAACATGGAATCCTATGGAAACCTATCACACAATGAAGGATGGTGATGGCATGAACATTGATTCATTGTTGGTTGGTCTATGACTCACTGCCGACTGGGTTTTGACTAGGCACTTAGTGGATGTTGACTGGGCCATCAAAATGTTTAATTAATTCATGATTTTTTCAAGGTTTGAGCCTCCATAGTCTCCATAGTTTCCTTATATTCCACATAAAGGGATGGTAAAATTCAACTATATAGACACTTTAGAAATTTTTACCACAATGCATGTGGGATTTAATTTCCTTTTAAAAAGGCGAATTAAGATGAAGAGATTAACCCACGAATTGATGAACGATTGTTGATCAACAATTTTCCAAAGGTCATATCTTGAGATCCGAGCATCGGTTTTTGACAAATTATACCTATTTGTAAAGGTAATTTGACGAGGAATATTATGGAATATGTTTAGAGAGGTGAAATTTTCCATGATGCTCTCAAAAATTGAAAGAACAATCAACTAAGTTTTCATGGTTTGGTGATAAATCTGCTTGGAACTTCAACTTTACGAGCTTAACTCTTGAGATCCAGAACTCCAAATTTCTCACAGGAGGACTCGTTAGAAACATGGGATGAAAAATATTACATATAAAATGGTATCCATGGATGAAAGGTCAAATTTTTTTCGTAGAAAATTCAAACACAATTCACTTCTAAAAGGGCAGCCAATTAAAAATTTTCAAAATAAGTTTATTTAAAACCTTTTCTTAAAGGTGAAAAGGGCCCACTTCAAGACATGAATTCTAATGGAATAGAGTCATTAATGAGATTTAAACAAGGAATTAATTACATTGTTTATTCTAAGAAGTATATCCCGTGGAAAATTGTAGAAAGGAGAAAAAACCCTAACTACTTCAAGAAAGAATTGGGAACAACTTTAAAAGGAGGAAGCATCATCAAAGAAGTGGTTAGAAGTAGGAAATCAGAAGAGAAGAGTAGAAGTGTCCAACCATCAACATGCATCCGAGATTTGATAAACAAATAAATATATCTATCTTCTCCATTCTTCTTCTTCTTCTACACTATTTTCTCAAGGCTTTATGCTTGAAGTTCTGAACCAAGCATAAGCTTGAGTTTTAAGTGTCTTTCTCATATTCTTCCAAGACTTGTTATATATAATATCATGGAGTATTTACATCCATATATGTGACTACCAAATGTAAGCCATGATTGTCTATTGGATTCATGGAGATTTAGTGTTTCTATTTGACAAACTTTGTTTCTAAACCACTAGTCAATTGGTTTACTGAATGTTTTGTAATGAGAAATATATTTCATTTAATAAAATCCACAGAGAACTATTTTGGGGCATAGATTTAATGATTTCTTGGATCTTGGGATTTTTGAGTGTGATGTTTTTAGAGTTTTCCTATCAAATTATTTTCATTTTTGAATGCATAACTCATTTAAAGTTCTCTTAAATGATCAAAACTAGTTCATCCTTTTTCTTGTGAGAAGATATGGATGTATCCTCTACTTTCATATGATTTAGAGGGTTGTATAAATGAGGTTGAGTATACATATATTTTGATATTGAAGTCTTTCTTCAATCTTTTTGTAGTTTGTTGTCAATCATTTTCCCCAATCCAAGAGAATCAAGATATATATTTCATATTATGACAGAGGAGTACCACCTCTATAAAAACGCAGGAAGATTTATATCCTCTTGAGGTTGTTGTTTGGATCTTAACATATCTAAACATCAATAGGATGTTAGTCCAAAACTGATGTTTGGTTATTCAATAAAGGATCATTGAATTTTTCTCATGGCTATCTTTTTTTTCATTATTTAAGTGATCTCTTTTAGTTTATGTACTTTCACATTTCGCTCATTATTTGTTGTTATTACTTGTCTTATTAAATTACTTGTAAGTTTGAATAATTTTATGTATATTCTCTTGAATATTTCAAGTTTAGAACAACATTATCTTTCCCCATTTATTTTTTATATACAATCATAAGCAAATAATAAAAATTCTAAATTCTAAAAACAAGTTACATTCAGATTGAGGTTTTATTCATTTCAAACCTTGATTACCTTTCTTAGGCTTAAAACACTGGGTGATAATCCCACTTACCTCTCTTAGCCTTACAAGGTTCAAAGTTTTTTGTGCAAAACATAAAGTTTCGTACTCAACATTATTTTAGTGACAATATTGGGGACTTATTTTCAAATCCTGAGATTCTTTTCTCTTTTTTCAAATTTCGTATTGTTCTCGTGAACTTTCTAACGGCTCGTCAACTAGACATTTGAATCCAATTTCCAGTATTACATCTTGTTTGTTCTATTATATCATAGAAACCTTCACCTCCCATGAATAGCTTCAATGCTCTTGGAATGTTATTGCTCATAATATATAAATTCAAGAGCAAAGAGATATTCAAGAGAGGAAAATTCAAAATCATCTTCCACAACTTTAAGATATCTTATGTTCGATCCTCTTCAATATTCATGCATAATTAGAAACAAATATCTCGAATTTAATCCTTTGGTTGAAATTGGAAGACATAAAATAATTTTAGAAATTCTTCATAGAAATATTCAACAATCTCTTTCTAATTCTGAAACGGAAGTCACAATTTTACCATGAACCTTTTCTCCAAGAAAGAATAACATAACTTATACTTCATGTAGAAGTCAAATGTCCTCTTCCCAAGCCTCAAGATCTCAATTGATTGGAAGCATGTACAACAATATCAATCCACTTCAATCCAAAACCAATCCAATGAGAGTTATTTATAGATATGGGTTGTCTCAATTTGAAGATGTTAAAACCACCATGTGGCATGTACATTCACATTTAAATTTAAATCCAACAACTACTTGTAATCCAAAATTTAAAGACCATTTTCCCAAGTTTTTAGGCAATGGAACTATTTATGTTGCTGATCATTTGATTGATTTTTATAATTCCTATCATAATATTGTTTCTAATGATAATGATACATGTATGAGATTGTTTATTAATTCTTTGGAAGGGAAGGAATCTGCCAACTTCTTCAAATTTCCTCCTAAATATTTTCCTACCTGGGTTAAACTTTGGTATTGGTTTAAATCAACTTATGGACAACCTCAAAGTCTAGTAGATTTACTAAAAAGTCGTAACAATTTGGCCTTCAATCAAGGTGAGACCATCAAGTCTTTTAACTTACATATCAATAAATTTCATAATCAAATTATGGAAATCATTATGCCTCATAATCAAGTTTCTCTCATGCATTATCAAAACATGTTACCTCCTTCTTATCATTATATATTAGAAGAGAAAAATGAAAACAATTTAGGATCAGCCCTAAAAACATTCATTGAGTATGAACAACAAGCCTTAAGGACAGGTCTTTCTCTTGATGATTCAAATAAACAAACTGATTTGACATCTTTCTTATAACTAGTTCAAGATACGAATAATAGAATGATCTCTTTCAATAAAAAGGTGGTTACTCAACCAGCCTTAAAAATATCCTCACAAGCTATGCTTCACAATTAATCTCAAAATTTCTAGCCTAAGGCTATACATTCCTGAGATTTATGCAATTTTTGTGAAGCAAATTATGAAGAAAGAACTAGTGAGCTTGAAAAAATGCTCGAGAGAGATTTTTTGGAAAAAGACCTAATTAAACTATAGCTACATTAGATTGGGAACCTAAGGATGATGTCATATTATTTTATACTATAAGTTATTATTATAATAATAAGAACAAAGGAGTTTTTAAAAGGACAACTTCTACACCTAATTATTCTAATTCATCTCCTCGACAATTGATATACAAAACACGTCTAGTTCAATTGACCAACCAACTAAGACTATTCAACATTTTGAAGTTAGTCCATATTCTATTCCACATATTTTCATAAGTAAAACATTTTAAAATAGATGGCTAATATTAAATAAGGTGCTACAGTTTTAGATATGGCCACTATTCCATAACAACATGACCATCTCAAAATATTTACAGAGGGTAAAACCCATGTTATTGCTAGTCTAATTGCCGATGAATATAAGGAAGAATCATATGAAAGTAAAAAAATTGTTGTAAATAATCCAATAAATTCAATTAGGAATCCTCCATTTTATGTATCCATGCAAATTATGGACAAAGTTGCACATTGTTGTCTTATAGATGGTGGATCTAGGCCAAATATAATGTCTGGAATTATCTTGGAAGAATTGGCTATTTCTTGTACCAATGAGAATCACATAACATGTTGGCTTATAAAAATTAGTAACAAGCTAACATTGGATAAATCAAATATGTAATTATGTTATTATGTGTTCATCTTAAGATATGCATCACTTGTAATATCCAAGTAATAAATATGCCTATAAGTAACTATTCAATCATTATTGGTCGAGATTGGAAATATTTGATGAGAGGATATATGTCCATGTGTAACACACCCAACCCACTAAGTACCCTTTTAAGGGATGGGGTATTATAATTTCTCTTGTTCTCAATCATATCAATATCTCTTCTCGAGGGCACCATTGTCTTCTACTCATCAATATATTTCCAAAGGCTGTCACCGGGCTCCAAATTGATCTCTAGATCAAAATTTATGACCTTCCAAAGGTCTTAGCCCTCATTGGCCAAGTTCCACCTCACTACCACGTGGAATCCACGTGGATGCCTATCCTACCAACATGGCATAGTCGTGGCTCTAACATGGAACTTCCCACAAGTTTCATCGATCCATGGTTTCCATCCCACGAAATCTCACATCGTCATCGGGATTTTACTCCCATGGGTTGCAAAGAACCCAACCAAAAGTTATGATGATGATCCATTAATAGGGCCTATCCTAGATCCGATGATACTCGTGTCGATCATCCAATGACCCTAATTGAGTCGACGACTCTAAAGTATGCATTTTTTAACACCCACTCTTTCATCCTCATGTGCCTCGACGATGACACATCTAGATATGATGGTTCATATCTATACTTGCCATCAATTGACGAATGAACATGATCTATAAAAAACCATATCTATGGTCTGAGGGCCAAGCATCCAATGGATCCAATTGTGTCGGTGATCCTAACCTACGTTGGGGTTAACACCCCTCCTATATGATGTTAGCGATATGATGGTCCTCAAGCTACTCATCTAACGACTCTGATTAAGTCGGCGATACCAACTTGTGCAACAATAAAATGTTCATTCACTTATCATCTCAAAATCTCGTGATGGAACCCATGAAAAATCAATGGATCAGACCGTTTCTTCAGTTCAATATGACCAATGGTCCAGATCACTCCTCCGTTCATCGTCGACGACATTTCTTAACAACACCTAATAGGTCCCCTTTGAACCCCGATGACATTACGTGATGTAGGAGCATCACTCCACCTCATCAACTCCAACAAAGCAGCGCATCAACGCACTAGGAGGGAGCGGATCCCAAATAAGGGCATGCCAGTCCTTTCAAAAATCAGCCTAAATTTAAAATTTTAAATGTAATTAATTTCTTGAGGGCTCAGGGAAATCCGAGCCATGTATTTGAACAAGCTAAAGTTATTGTAAGATGTAATGTCGCCTTTAATGGCTGACAGTAGGAGGGATATAGATCTGATTTGGACTAGATACCCATTGAATCTAATTCAATGCTATTCAAAGTGAGTAGGTGGATGGAGGGAAGGCTCGAGGAGCCCCTCTTTTGTAAAAGATATCGGTTTTCAAAATTCATTAGAGGATTATATGATTAGA